>JALPQI010017489.1:0-33455 GCA_025490895.1 Thaumatotibia leucotreta | reverse complement strand
TTTTTAAAAAATCAAATTTGCATTATTCCATAATCACGGATTTTTAGAACACATTCGTCAACCTCCGTAGCCTAGTTGGTAGTGACCCTGCCTACGAAGCTGGAGGTTCCGGGTTCGAATCCCGGCGAGGGCATTATTAGTGTATTTATTTATCACAATTATTTGTTCAAACTCAAAGTCAAAGTCAAAGTCAAACTATTCTTTATTCAAGTAAGCTTATTAATAAGCACTTTCGAATCGTCTGACATGAGAGAAAAAAATCTACTACTGGTTCAAACCCTACGCCGTTCCTGAGAAGAACCAGTAAGAAACTCAGGTCGACTTATTTTTTCAAAACAGTATAATAATACATCTTATTAAAATAACATGCATTAAAGAATGTATTACATAAAAAAAAAAAGATTATTATAGACATTTTTATAAAGACAGAAATAAATAAAGGACCATAATATTAAACAAAAATAATTATTATTGTACAAGTTCGCAACATTATTAAGTATCTATATCTAATACTACTAGAGATGTAAAGGTCCTCTAGTTGTCAGAATAAAGAGATATTAAGATTTAGAGATGTAAAAGGTCTCTAATCGTCATGATTTTAACAATAATAATAAAATAGAAAATTAACAATTTAGTGACAATTTAGTGACAATCACAAAGCAACTATTCTTATTATTTAAAAGACAACAGCCAATACCTATATAAATATGACATCACAGTAAAATAAACTCTAATATTAAATTAAACTAGAGATGTTTATTCTCTAATGTCAATAATACATAATTTTGGAGATGTAAAGTGTCCCCAATGTCAGTTAATAAATAATAATAATAATGATTTGGAGGTGTAAAGAATCTCCAAATGTCAATAAAAAGTAAATAAAAAGGTATATGAAACAAATGTTTCATGTCAGAAGACAGTTAAACTAAAAGTCTTGTGAACTAGTGCTACAGAATACATAATTATTATGTATCCAATAAGTCAAAATTTTGCTATAGGTATAAGGAGATAAATGGGCTCCATGGTGAAATAGATATTAAGTGTGGAGATGTAAAAGGTCTCCACGGTCAAAGAAATTAAATGCTAAGAATAATAAATAAAATTAATAATTTTGGAGGTGTAAAGGCTCTCCAAACGTCAAAAAAAAAAATAATAATAATAATAATAAAGAGGCTGTTAAGCTAACAGTCTTATAAACTAAGTCTACAAAATACATAACTAATATGTATTCAAGTCAATGTCATGTAAATCTAAGACAGCTCTTGAGACTGAAGACACGGCCATGGTTCCTCGTCATTCAAGTAATCGTCAACTTTATAATAACCCTTTTTGAGAAGACCATTTTTGATGTACATTTTGAATGAATTATAGGGCAGTTCCCATGCCTCTAAGGGTACTTTGTTGAAAAAGGTAACACAGTTTCCAACAAACGACTTTTTTACTTTCTGTAGACGAAACTTGGTAACCAATAACTTATGCTTGTTCCGTGTGTTGCGGCTGTGAATGTCAGAAAGCTTTTTAAAGGATTTAATATTCTTATGTGTGTACATTATCACATCCAGTATGTATTGTGAAGCTACTGTGAGAATATCTATTTCCTTAAATCGTTCTCTCAGTGAGTCGCGAGAGCTCATATTGTAAATCGATCGAATAGCTCTCTTCTGAAGAATGAAGATGGTGTCCAAATCTGCTGCTTTGCCCCAAACCAGTATGCCATAAGACATAATACTGTGAAAGTAACTAAAGTAAACTAGGCGAGCTGTCTCCACGTCAGTGAACTGTCGGATTCTTCTAACTGCATACGCGGCAGAGCTCAGCCTTTTTGCCAGGGTAGATATGTGAGGAGCCCATTGCAGATTGCTGTCCAAGGTAAGGCCCAGAAAAAGTGCATTATCAACAAGGTCTAGCTTCTCACCATTTAACGTGATAATAGTTTCAGACTTTCTTACATTTGGAAGCGAGAATCTTACACATTTGGTCTTCTTCGCATTAAGAAGTAAATTATTTGCTGTGAACCACTCTGATACCTCTTTCAAAGTTTCATTGACTTGTCTGTAGTCAATTTGTTTTCTGTCAACTTTGAAAATTAACGATGTATCATCAGCAAACAGAACTATGTCACATTTATCTTTTACAAGGTTCGGCAAGTCATTTATGTACACCAGGAAGAGGAAAGGCCCCAGAATAGAACCCTGAGGTACTCCAAGCTTTACAGTCTTGCCACAAGACTCAGTTCCATTTACAACCACTTTCTGGGTTCTTTTTAAGTAAGAACAGACAAGGTGGAGAGCTTCCACTGACAATCCATAGTATTTTAGCTTGTGTAATAGTATATCATGATCCACGCAATCGAATGCTTTGGAGAGGTCGCAGAAGACACCAATAGCATCTTGCGAATTTTCCCAGGCGTCGTAAATATGCTTGATTAGTACTGAGGCGGCGTCTGTAGTTGAACGACCTCTTGTAAACCCAAATTGCTGATTCTGAAGCAGTTCATTCCTGTTGAAATGTTGAACCAGTTGGTTCAATATGATTTTCTCAAACACTTTACTCAGAACAGGAAGTATGGATATAGGTCTAAAGTTTCCAAGGTCATATTTGTTTCCCGATTTAAATAGAGGAATCACTTTGCTGTACTTCATTAGATCGGGAAACACACATTCTCTTACACAAGCATTAAACACATTTGCTAAGTACGGTGCAATAACATCGATAACAGATTGCATGACTTTCACAGAGATTCCCCAAAGGTCTTCGGAGTTCTTCAATTTCAAGGACTTGAACATTTTGATGATCTCATTTGGGTCTGTATACTGAAAGTGAAAATCTTTGTTCCATGGTTTGATATTGTTCATATCCAAGAATGAGCCAGCCTTAGTCACAGACGAATTCAAGTTTTCAGTAGTATCTTTGGCTATGTTGATGAAGAAGTGTTGAAAGGCGCCAGCAACGTCCAAGTCCGCAGTCAAGATTTGGTCATCCACTCTCAGTTTGTATTGGCCGTCACGGGGTTTTGTCTTTCCAGTTTCAGAGCGTATCACATTCCAGGTCGCTTTTACAGTGTTGTCTGCCGACTTGACTTTGTTACTTATATAGGCAGACTTGGCAGCGGCGCAAACTTTCTTAAACACTTTGGAATAATTCCTTACGTATTCCAAGAATTTCCCATCATGGTTATAATTTCTCATTTCATAAAGCTCATACATTCTATTCCTGCTTTTATGGATGCCAACAGTAGCCCAATCGCCAAACCTTGTTTTTACTGAGTCTTGCTTCAATGTTTTGAGCTTGAAAATATTTTTGTGTACAGTTTGTATGACATTCGAAAGCTCCTTGTACAGTGCATTAGGATCTTTCGTATCGGGAATGAGTGCCTGTACCCTGGAATTAACATCTTCTCTAAACCTTTCCATCCGAGTTACAGTGATGGGCCTATATGTAATTACTTGCTGTTGTTTCACAATATTGACTTCGAAGTAGGCTTTTTGACCACAGTGATCCGAGTTAAAGCAGCTAATGATCGATTTCTCCGTAGCTTCAACATTACAGAATATATTGTCCAAACATGTCGCAGTGCTGGCGGTTATCCTCGTGGGCTCATTAAACAGCGGAGATAAGTCAAACGACTGAAATAAGTTTGATATTCTTACTGTGTGTGCATGCGTGAGATCTAATAAATTTACATTAAAATCGCCACAAACAATTATTTTCTTACTGCTAACAAACACTCGTCTCAATACATCTTCCATCGTAGACTCAAACACGGTAAAATCTGAAGAAGGTGGTCTATAGACACACAATATAATGTGATTCTCCATTTCCACACAAGCTATTTCGATAGTTCGCTCAATAGAAAGCTTGACTATGTCCTTTCTCTCCTTACATTTACAATTAGTTTTCAATACAATCAACGAGCCCCCATGAACGGCCGACTTTCTACTGAACGAGCTAACTATCTCGTAATTATGAAAATCAAATAAAGGCATTTGGCATTCATCGAGCCAGTGTTCCGTCACACACATAACGTCTACATCTAAAGACTCTAAGAAAAGACCCACTTCTAATTCCTTGCTGGAGAAGCCCTGTATATTTTGATGGACCAGCAGCATCTGCCGGGGCTTCTCCGCTGTCTCGGCTGTCAGTTTAAATGTACGGCGCGCGCGCCGCCGCCGGCCGCCGGCGGCTCTATGTTGTACGCGAGTAGGTCGGCTGTAGCGAGTAGGTCGTTCCTTGGTCATGGCTGTCTATCTATTTAAGTATCTATATGTATCTCTCTCAAGCCTTGACTGAGCATACCGTGGGACTAGGTCGATTTGTGTAAGATGTCCCAAGATATTTCTATTTATTTATTTATTTATATCATCTCTCATATTCATTTACATCATACATCTTTGTATATATTTACCACAAATATGTGTTCCTTGGTCATGGCTATCTATGTATTTTAAGTATCTACGAGTATAATGTATCTATCTATTAAATATATCGTCGCTTGGTACCCACATCACGAATCTTAAATTGAGCTTACCTTGGGACTAGGTCGATTTGTGTGCGATGTCCCAAGATATTTATTTTATTTATTTATTTATACATCTAATGTAAATGTAGCAATCAATACATCTTTCATGTAATTTTCAGAAAATACAAATTTAGAATAGAATTTCCTATACAGGTGAGTAGAGCTTCGTGTTTGATCGCACTCCGAACAGCAAATATTGTCTTAGGCCCTTCCCTCGAAGTGTTATTACAGGAACCTTGACATATTCTCTTCCGAACTCCTTATCACGGTAGCATAGAGCTCACTATCGCGTGATATGTATGAAGAATAAGCATTCCGTTGTCCCGATCGCGTTTAGTTGGGTTCCAGGTGTGGAAACCTTTGAAATGTATGCGTTCATCCGAAAGTCATATTTTCAATCTTGTTAACGTTAATTTGAGTTACAAATGGGGATGGTCCGTAAAAACTAATCACAAATGCGAATTTTCAGACTGCATTTGATGAGAGAATAATATGAGTTAATAAGAAGAAAGACAAGTAAATGATGACTGCAGGAGCATGGGGTGTGGAGGCTAAAGATTTTATTATTGACTTGGGTCGCCGACTTAGGGATAGGGGCTGCGATCCTCGCTCCGGGTCGTACCTGGTCTAGCAAATATCCCTAGCGAATCAGCATGGAAATGCTACTAGTGTCATGGGGACCTTTGGACCGGATGCGACTGGTCTTTTGTAATTAGTGTAATGTCATATTTACGAAGCCAGTGGCGGATTTTATCATTGATTGTAGTGTGTCTAAGCCTGTGGCGGATCTATTTTTGTGCCTACCTGACGGAGCCTTCGAAGTGGATTTAAAATTAAATGATGAGATACTCATAACATACTCTTGCACCGCCAACAATCTTATCTGGTTTACCCGAAAATTGAGAGGTATAAATTGTTTCGTTAGTAATAAATGTTTCATTATAATACTCTTTCATTAAACCTGTCGTGCAAAATTATGTTTTCTTTTTGTGCAATAAAGATTAACTAAATAGTAGGTAAGGACTATAATTATGAAATAAACTAGTCACAATACAATTATTTTGCATCAAATGAAGTGGCTACCCTTTTATAAAAAAAAGGGTACACTAACCTATTTCACAAAGGATTCCTATATCCAGTACCTAACTAATATATGTTCCCAGATTCCATGAATATTTCCTAAAGTTTCATAACGAGACAAAAAATGAGTATTATGATTAATGTCATAAAGGGATCCAATAAAATAAAACGTGTATTAAAATTCAGCTGTACAGGCATCTAAGCAGGGCCTTTTAGTGGCGTCTCATAAAAGTCAAAGAGCAATAACGTCTCGTAATAAATTCAAGACATCGGCTTTGAATATAAAACATTCGCGCACGTATTGCAGTGCAGCTGCAACGCTGAGTGCACCCTGACTATGTTAAGATGCAGGTAAGAGATCACAACAGTACTTCAGCGACTTTTCAACTGTGTTTTAAAAAGATTTTACTCGAGTTCGTGTTGCGTGTATTAGGAATGTGAGTTTCTTCCTGCCCCTAGAAATATTATGTAAAAGAGATCACATCAGTGCTTCAGCGACTTTTCAACTGTATTTTAACAAAACTTTACTCGAATTCATGTTGCGTGTATTAGGAATGTGAGTTTCTTCCTGCCCCTAGAAATATGTAATGCTTCAACCAATTTTGATATTGATTCTGAGTGCAAATCATATTAAAAGTTCCAAATCCAAAAAAAAGTGAAAAGGGAACTTTAAAAAAGGCTCATACACTCAATTTAGTTTGACTCAAAACAAATGATGTAAAAGAAATTTATTGAGTAGCGAATCAAAATGAATAAATGATCCAAAAGAGACGAGTAGCCGTGACAAGGGCGTGTGTTGCTGTCAATCACAAGATGTGCTACGGCCGCTGGATTCTTAAGGCAATGGGTCATCATCATCATCATCATCTCAGCCATAAGACGTCCACTGCTGAACATAGGCCTCCTCTTTGGACCTCCACATGTACCGGTTAGAAGCGACCTGCATCCAGTGTGTCCCGGCGACCTTCATAAGGTCGTCTGTACATCTTGTGGGTGGACGTCCTACGCTGCGTTTGCCTAGCCGTGATCTCCACTCGAGCACTTTTCGACCCCATCGACCATCTGCTCATTCATGGTCCAACCGGGATGAATTCTATGAACTTTCGTCTATAGAAATTAACAAGAGATAAGAGTTGAAACAAGACAAATAAAAAGAGAAGAAACACAGCGATTATAGTTCATTGTTAAGCGAGTGTCTCTCTTAGCACATAGCTTAGTCGCTCGCAGTGAGAGTAGCGACTACATTTTTTTTTATCGTTTAAGCGGTTTTCGGCCGGATAAATGTAGTTCTCGGCCACCTAACGGCTCATTCTTTTATTATGAAAAAGGCCGAAAACAAAAGTGGCCGGCGAACCGCCTAAACTACCGTATCTGTAAATTTAATTGTCGTACTGTTTGTAATATTACTGTTATGTCCGTTGAAATATGTTTGAAATGATATTCTTAGTTTACTTTGTCGTTCGTGTGACATTTTGTCCCGCAGCACGGGCGCGGCCAGCCGGAAATCCGGTTCGTGACTCTGTTTACAAATCTTATACGGCTTTTCATAAGAAGGTGGCACACTTGACTTTTAAATGTCGCAATATAAAATAATAAATAAATATCGTAGAGCTAGATTATTTTTATCGTTCTTTATTTTCAAAACTTGATATACTACGTAAATAAAACCTATATCTAAGATTGGCCCTTGTGGCATTGTACCGACGATGCTGGCGGCATTTCCTCGCTTTATCGCAATACTGATGCGTTGTGCGAGGAACTCGACAGCTCTTCGGTCTTTAGTTACTAGGTCGATTTAGTGTAAGATTACAATTACTTACAAGTTCTCCATTTGAAGGGTCCACGGAAAGAACATGTTTAGTCAATTCAAATTACAGAAGGAAACACCACCTTACTTTTAACAGAATAGGGCGTGAATATGCCCTGATTTTTTTAAGTACTGGACATGTTTTTTGCGTGGACCCTTCATTTGATTATAGGACGGCCGTTTAGGTGTTGAAGTTTAGTGCTGTTTGAAGTCTGACTGAACAATAAAAAATATCCATATTTTTACGTTAACATATAAGAAACTGACTATTTATTTATTGATGATTGATGATGGGCAGCAGCATCATCATTATACTGTGTTTGGTTTGGTGTTAAAAGAAAGGTAAACAATCTTGCAGTATCTTTTTATTGAAAACTACGATTAGAAAATAAGTTTGAGCAAATATACATAATATAACAAGGAAATACGGTGATTTACATTGTTTTTGGTTAATTAAGTACCTAGTCTGGAATTTTATATGCATTTTTCAATAAAAAGATACTGCAAGATTGTTCACCTTTTTTTAAACACCAAACCAAACAGAGTATAGTGGAGTAGACACATTACTACGATCACCATCCCGCTTGCCCAGCGTGTCGATTATGGACATTTACCTCCTAATGCGTCCGTATCCTTCGGTAATAGGATGATTTTTGAATGAACATAATTAACCGATTATAGGTAACAGATTTCGCACAAATCATAACGGGTTTTGCATTTCCAACGATATAGTCGTAAGCACTATAACATAACACCTCGGCCGAGAACACCGAATCCTATCAATTAAACGAGCCAGATGTATCAGGAAATTGAGTGTTCGCTAGCTATTGAGTTGAAACAAGCAGACAGGGGATTGGCATGAGCCGATAATTAACGGGATCTGACTTGATTGAAGGAGAGACGACGGACATACCTCCGGATCCTCATTTTAGACTAGTCCACGAAATAAAGTAGTCATCGTAAAATCAGTCTCCAACACGATAATAGGCTACTTGACTTATATCAAATTTAGTGCAAAAAAATATTATTTTCTGTAGTATTTATTAAAAAGATCAATATTTTTCGATTACGGTGTATTAAAAGTGTTTGATGGGTACATATTTTTTATTAAAAATTTGTTTTATTTTTTTTTAATTTCGTACTCTGAATACGGTGTCGGCCATGATGTGATGTCATAGGATCTTAAACTAACTTCATGTCGAATCTTATACGAGTGAAATTCGCCATGGACATGTAGGCATGTAGCTTTGCTGTGACATTGACATAACATAAGTGACATGTCAAATGTTTGTTTTCGGTTTGAGTGACGTCACACCACAGATAATCTAAGCATTAACATGGCTAGTATCGTTTTCGCGCGGTAACGAAAGTTTAAATTTTAAGTTATAATTTTGCGGTTTTCTAGGTCGTGAAAAAATATATTTATATTTTTTTCCGTTAATCTGATTTTGATTAATAATATACGACAAACTTTAAAAATGGGTCAAGTAGCCTATTCACTGTAGGTAATTAAAACAGCCACGGGACTGTAAATTGATTCTTCTGTTTTATGTTTAAGCATTAGCTTAAAAGTCGTCAAAATCAAAACAACTTCACATAATACTTAGGTATCTAATGCAAATGCTAACGCCCACAAAACACAGAGGTCACGGTAGTAGCTAATAAAATTCGAATAAATTGATGATCTACTTTGACTGCTTTTTTTAGCAAGGAGAATAGTTTATACTACGTAGTTTAAGAAAACATAAAATATTTGGCATGTGTGGGAATAAACATCTTTGGTATAAGCTTTCAAAGTTAATATACTGCATGACGCTCCAACGCGTTATCTAAAAGTGCAATATTTACTCGTCGTTTTAAAATTGATTATGTACATGACTGTTTTAGTGAAAGCTATAATTATTTAAATGGAGGTACACAAGGGTATTTTCTATCGTTTTTAATAACATTTTATTATTTTACCTGTCGCTTTTTTATTATAATATTTATTTTACGCGAGCCATCAAAATAATCAATGACGATTTCGATTTGAGAAATATATCGAAGCTTTTAGTTTAGAAACCCTTCGAGTCCCTTAATGATTCATATGTCGTTTTGTAGCCTAGAAAGTTCTTTATCGTGAGCAAGTGATAATTCTACCGAAGATTGCCGAAGGTCTTGGCGGTAGCCTTTTTACGAAACTGAAATTTAAGGACAAATAAGCGTACTTTATGATTTTTAAGAGCGAGGAGGGGGAAAATCAAATGAAGAAATCAAGGAAACTTGTTTTTAGGGTTCCGTAGTAAACTAGGAACCCTTATGGTTTCGCCATGTTCGTCTGTCCGTCTTCCGCACCATAGCTCAATGGCCGTTAGTACTATAGTGTGGGGTATCGTTGAATAGGTCTTTCAAAAAGAATAAGGGTCCCAAAATAAAGTTTTTTTACCCACAAAATTTCAAGAATAACAAGTAACACTGATTTGCTCATTAAATTTTTGCTGACATCCGATCTATACATAACTGGTTTACGGAATTTACCTCACTAAAAGTAGGAATCTTTATTTAAAGCTTGTATTTCGTTTATTACAGAACAAATACAATCTTAATATAACATTACGTACTGTTTTTTAGACTTTTATTGCGACTTTTGAATTTTAAGCACTGTTCTTTGAACGCCTGACCACTGTGCACAAGTGCGATCTTCCGAGACAATTACAACAATGTTTGGCTTGATAAAAAAAACCTTTTTCACGATCCCCTTATTAAAATATATTTCTGTGAGATAAATGTTAGCTGTCCTTTTCTTTAATGTGTCTGGGAAAAAGGATAGTGATAATTTGATCTGACGGATATCTTTATCCCAGGAAAAAGGCCATAAGTGGATTTTATAATCCGCTGTGTACTTTAGAGGCACTGTATTCATGTAAAAATATATATATATTTGTACTATTGTTTCATGGCTTTTGTCAGCCTCCGTAGCCTAGTTGGTAGTAACCTTGCCTACGAAGCTGGAGGTTCCGGGTTCGAATCCCGGCGAGGGCATTATTTGTGTATTTATTTATCACAAATATTTGTTCCTTGGTCGTGGCTGTCTATGTATTTAAGTATCTATATGTATATATCTATTATATATATCGTCGCTTGGTACCCACATCACAAGCCTTAATTGAGCTTACTGTGGGACTAAGTCGATTTGTGTAAGATGTCCAAAGATATTTATTTATTTATTTATTATTATTATTTATGGCTTGCAGATACAGTCTCCGTTTGTGCTATTTAACATGTTTTCACGCCAATAGCCATATTTATTTTGAACTGCTGCTATTTCTCACTCGATCAATAGATAACGACTTTATTGTTAAGAGGTCCATGGCCGAACTGCAGGCCAACCGCAAACTTCGAAGTTCGCAAATTTCGAGAATCCGTCTCCGTCACACTAATGACACCTTTATTTGAGTAATCGAAACAAATGCTCGACATTTATGGATTTCGAAGTTCGGAGTGGTGGGCCTGTTTTATTGTGCATTCGATTTCGAACGTCCATTTTTGAAACCTACAGTCCCATTCCTATAATTACGAGTAACTTTACCCTACTTACAGCTACATGCTTTCTTAAGTTTGGTATCATCTATAATGCATTTACCCCCTTAACAAAAAGGGGAGAACTTTGTTTCAATGCAAAAGTTCGAAGTAGGTACGTACTCAAAAGTTTATTTCGAAAAGTATTAGAGAGGAAGATTTGGAAGTTACCAAAACCTTTCCACAATGAATAAAATATAAAGGATGACATTTGAAACTGAACTGTGTATAAGGATATTTGACAGTCTAAATTAGGGATATTGAGAAACCATTACGCATTTTGCAAAATATGAATACAATTCAAAGTTAACAGCTTTATATAAATAAATAAATATCTTGGAACATTTTACACAAATCGACCTAGTCCCACGGTAAGCACAATTAGGCTTGCGATGTGGGTACCAGGCGACGATATATATAATAGATAGATACATATAGATACTTAAATACATAGACAGCCATGACCAAGGAACAAATATTTGCGATAAATAAATACACAAATCATGCCCTCGCCGGGATTCGAACCTGGAACCTCCAGCTTCGTAAGCAGGGTCACTACCAACTAGGCTACGGAGGCTGACAAAATTTTTCTTATTAATTACATTATTTAAATCGCGCTGAAAATGTCCGAATTGAATCCCGTTTCTTTCAAACAACTGTGACAGTGACAAAGATTATTTCTGTAAAAACACGAAAAAAAACCGGAAAAAAGCTAATTTTTCATACTTATCCCGAGAAAAGCATAGATTTTTCCGATGTTTTCAACGCCATTTTAAAACAACCTAAAGAGCATGACGACAAAGAAATTTATCTATATTTTCTTATTTTATTTTATATTTCCAGCTAAAGTACCACCTGCCACTTTGTCGTAAAATTAGGTACATTATTACACATTGCCGTGAGGGAAATTACCACATGGAAACTTTGATTAATTACAAAGTCAAATGAGATTCCTGACACGTTTCAAAGATCACCCTAAATAGTCACGCAACATGCAAATTCAATGCACGAACACTCGAATATGCAATTATAATTGCTAGAGACATCCATCCGAAGTAATCCAAAATACTCGGATTTATGATTTAAATTGAAACGAAAATAGATTTTAACATTCTATATTAACGACTTTAAATACACGGATTTTAAGTCGAAATTTATTTGCACCAAACTCGATACAATATTGAATTTCTGTACAAGATGGAACCAACCAACATCCATTAGAGCGCCTTCTGATATTTTAAAAATCGAATGCTAGAGAATATTTTCGTTCAGAGGAATTTCGTTCGATCTTCCTTGTATGGAATTTATATGCTACGATGAATTCAGACCTAAATAGAAGCTTAAGTTGTTCAATAAAATTGTGTACAATTTTTTGCTTTATGTGGTACACGATATTAATACTGATAATTACTATAGTTGATACCCTGAAAATTCATAATATGGAACTCGATCTTCAACGTTGTTTAAAACTCGTTATATACACGATACCTATACATTTTCTAGTCTAGTCAAAATAAAAATTCAATAAGTAGGTACAAATGTTATCAATGCTATCATAGCTCAAAATTAACGATGTAGTTAGTTGAACTTTTGTGTTACCTCCTACCAAGTCAAGTGCCAACGTTAAATCTGCCATTGCATTCAAGTTTCTATATTGTTTTGTATCTATATCAAGCTTTAGTAAAGCGCTAAAAATAAGATGTGAATGACACAACAACTTTTATTCTTTTTTAATATTTAATACCATTTACACACAATAGACATAAATAATAATAGCAAACTTAATCCCTAATTCATAACCCCGATCCCATTGGCACCTAGTCAAGATCTGATGATGGAATTTTGGATAAATCTATTTTTCTTGTAAGGGATTGCATATACCCGAGAAATTTGACCGGTGGTTGCTAAGACCGAGTGGCCGAGGGGTACAGGCATCAGCCGCGAAAGCTGAGTACGTGGGTTCTATCCCCACCTCGGACATTAGGTGATCTTGGTCGTTTTTCTTTGGTATATGACATCTAATATTTATAATTTAAATCCATTTTTAATTTTGGTTTTTACTTAGTCTCTAAACCTATTTTTTGGATTTTGGAACCATGTCTGTCTATGTTAATTAGAGTTGTATCCAGCGATGCCCGCAGAGATGATAGGGTACTTGTCCCCACAGATCCCGAGGAAATCGTCTTCATCCACGGCCCAGTACATCACGCCTGCCAATCCCATAGTCTTGGCGTATTGTCCCTGCAAATGCGTGACAATCTTTGAGTTCCTATATCAATCAAATCGCCATAAAATACCTACTTCCCATTTTTTTTAAATCACGTCTTCTATAGCTCCATTGAAACGGAAATCAGAGGGTTCGCTAAACAACTTAATTTATATTGATAGCTAGATTTATGCGGAGTCAAATAACATTTGACTCAAGAAACACCACAATTGTAGCGAAATTCCGATACAGGACAAATCTCGTATCAAGAACTAACGAAAATACTTGTATTGTAACCCTTGTGGAGTGTGACAAAACTTCCGGAAAATAAAAAGTAGTTTACTAAACGTATGTAATAAATATAAGGGCCTCGGCAAAGAGTACGATTTTGTACCGTTTGGCGTAGAAACTTTAGGTTCTTGGAGCCCCAGCGCACGCAAATTGTTTGCTGAGATCGCGAAACGTCTGGTTGATGTAACTAAAGACCGAAGAGCTGGCGACTTCCTCGCACAACGCATCAGTATTGCGATACAGCGAGGAAATGCCGCCAGCATCCTCGGTACAATGCCACAAGGGCCAATCTTAGATATAGGTTAGGTTAAGTAGATTAGTTAGATTTAATCTATGTACATAAATTGTAGTTTTAAAAATAAATACGAATAAAAAAAAAATCGTTTACTAACGATGTAAGATGTTTTTTTATAATAAAATTCCACGTTGGTAGCAAATTAGCACATGGGACATTAGTAATCGGTAGCTGTAGCCTACAGTAGCCTGTGAAGTCAGTAAAAGTGATATTATAATAGTCGTCGCACCTGTTATCACAGTGAAATAGGAACCCGACTGTCACATTTTTTTCATCTAGCTAGTTCTAGGTAAAACTAACTGCCTACCCAAGTTTATCCTAAAAAAAAACACTATCGAAAATAATAACTGTTAGTTGCCTCTTCATTGAATCGATAGTATTTTCTGTGCTATATCATTTAGGTAATGCTTACTTCATTTACTCACCTTAACTTTGATAGTATCGGCATTATCATAGCCGATCCAGAAGAGATCCTTGTTGGCATAAACATAGTTGCCGGTCACTACAGTGATGTTCCATGCCGTTGAGTTGTTTACTTGGTCTTCGCAAATCTGGAAAAGAGTTCGTAAATATATTTCCATTCAAATATACCCGAACCTCTAAAGCAGTCAAAACTTATAGACCGCGGACTCAGCAAGTAATGCTCTACTTCGTGCTAACGGGGTTTACTAATATGTGACCGAAAATGTTGTGGAATATTATCACTTCCAAAACTATCACTCCCATAGTTTCATTAGGTAGAATTATCACATGGCAAACCAACGTTATGGAGACGTATCTTTCGCATATTATCATGTTCTAACCTAACCTAGCCTGCCAAATGAAAATTCGACCAAATGAGAGTTGGCAAAATAATAATTTGATAAATGTTGGTACGCCAAGTGTGTCGTCTGGAACTTAGGTTGGTAAGAAAAATTTGGCGAAAAATATTTCGGCAAAAAAGCAGTACTAACGGTCACAAATTGTTGTTGTTTCAGCCAGAGTGAGATAGGACGCTAGAAATAAAGTCAGACTTCGCCAGCAGATTTGAGAAAAAAAAATGTGATGTTCTATACAAACCCTGAAATTTTAGTAGGCGGAAATATATGGAATATCAGATTTTTATTCTCGAATCGGATATCGGTCCCATAGTAAAAGTTCATCAATATAACCTCAGAATGAAACCTCTAAAATTTGAACGGTGAATAAAAAAATACCCCGTAAAGGAGTTTTACCTCATTGTAACCCCAAGATCCTTCTTCTTGGGTATACGGACCAGCTACTCCAGCCCCGGTGAAAGGAGCCCCAGTGGAAGTATCGTTCAGGCTGGTCAGCGTGAAGGACTTCCCATAGGCTCCGAGACCCAACACCAGCTTGGAGGGAGTCGCGCCATTGTTGATCCACACGTGGACAGAGTTGTTCTACAAAAAACATAAGACTCAGGAATTGTGCGACTAAACCGAACCGCCGTATAGTCACGGCAGTAAGAAAGAATAGAATAGAATAGAAAATAATTTATT
Source organism: Thaumatotibia leucotreta (assembly GCA_025490895.1). Classification (NCBI taxonomy): domain Eukaryota; kingdom Metazoa; phylum Arthropoda; class Insecta; order Lepidoptera; family Tortricidae; genus Thaumatotibia; species Thaumatotibia leucotreta. The sequence continues at coordinate 18,200 of JALPQI010017489.1, read as the reverse complement.
CGTGACACACATTACATACATTAAAAGGACAAAGTAGTTATGACAGTATAAGAAAAAGAAAGGTGCCACGAAATGGTCTCATCTCAGCATGTTGCTGGCGTGAGCCGCTAATCATATATTTTTCACCACCCTAACTCTGCCCGCGGGTGTCGTAAGCGTCGACTAAGGGACTGAAGTGTTGGTCATTCTTTGATAGAACATCGGTAATGGGCAGCAGCGTCATAGTGGACACATTACTGCGATTGCCAATTCGCTTGCCCAGCGTGGCGACTTTGGGCATTTACCTCCTAATGCGCCTATACGCAAAGTTAATAGAAGAGGCCTACGTCCAGCAGTCAATTGAGATAGGCTGATGATGTGTCATACCTACGCTTATGTCTATGTCGCCGGAGAGCGACTGTGATTTTTTTCAAGAACAGACAACCATAATTTGGAATGAAAACACATTATGTGTTTTCATATTTGCAGCAAATTCTTCTCATAAAAATTCATAACAGATAAAAAAATAAACAAGACAAGGGATAATACTATGAAAACGGATAAACTCGCGTATATTAACTAATTTTAACTTCATTCCGACGTTCCGAACACTTTACAGGGTTCGTGGTCTGCGGATGACTGACACTGGAGGAAATTTGATAGATCTACCTCCATCAAAATAAGAAAGATAAGTACAAAACTACCCACCAAAGAAAAATATACTAAACCAGAGACAATAAATTTTAAGAGTGGATGTAAATACTAAATTTGCTAGTTATTCACTACAAGTATTTTTAGAATGAAGACAAGAGACAAAATAAATAGTCTACGCCGGTCGGCCACTGCCTGAGAAGTATTTCCTTCCTTTGTATGATTGTATTGTTAGGAAGGTATCCCAAAATTGGGAATTAGTTAATATACACGAGTTTATCCGTTTTCATAGTTTTATTTCATGTGTAATCCTCGCGGTAACCGAAGAAAATATTATAAACAAGACAAGGTTAAGTTTGTATAGTAATTCTGTTACTTACGACATTAATGTTGACGCTGTCATCATCAGTCAACTGAGGGTAGAGGGGTGCGTTCACGCCTGTTACGGTATCCCATGTGCCATGAAGATCATATGTCATCAGGTTGATGTAGTCCAAGTATCTAAAGGGAAATATTCATTATTTAATTTTCCCCGTCTAAAAAAATCCAGGCGGAGATGACGGGACGACCTGGACACCTTCGACAACAATTGAAGCCAGAATATAGGAATTTGTGAAAATCTAAGAGTCAGTGGTTTAGCTTATACCATTCAAAAGAGTTTGTTGCTATTCCAATTTTAATAAATAATCATTTGACTTTGACTTTAAGGGATCAAAGACTCAAAGATTGTCACGAAAAAACACGTTAATAGGCTAAGAAAAAAAACATTCAATAACTAGTACATGTATGTATGATGACTGATGACCAATAAAATTCCGCAGGCAGAATATTTTCTCTTAACTTTCCCGTGAAAACTAGACTAACAACATTATTGAACATAAAACAAAATTATTATGATAAATATAATCGAAACAAAAAGCAAGAAGAATAGAGTCCTAGAGGATTTAAAAAAAGTTTAGGACTATGTATGTGGTGAAAATGAATTGCAACAGCTTGATAAATTGAACTTTAACACGTACTCATTAAGGGCCGTGACATTGTAGGACAAATCTATGTTTGACTGAGTGACGGCGACAGCGGCGGTCAAAAGATAAGACTTTGCTGTGAAGGCTTCCTTTAACTCTTTGATGAAGGTAACAAATTGTTCCTGAAAAATGATTATTGTGATTATCGCTGAAAAATATCCAGCAATAATAGTGTCATTACTAATGCCGTACAAGAACGTTATAAGACAGATGCGTTCCCACCATGGCATTTTCACAAAAAAACGAAGTCAATACCTGACTTACCATAAGATACTACAAATTACTAGTTTTACTAAAGTCACTGTCAACAGATAAAGAAAAACTTGTATTCAAAATGGTCTTTAAATTCCGTTCTGCCTTATCGAATATTAAATGCATATGTAAAACAATACCTAAAATAAAATATGGTTAGAAATATTACGGTAAATAGTTTTTTTTTATTAAAATCGTAGTTTACATAGGCGGTGGACTTTATTCAGTAACTAGTAACGTAGGGTCCTGTATTTTTTTTCTTATCGACGTATTTCATTTTTCCGAAGAAAAACAGAAGAAATACCTTGTCCGTATCTGCGCCACCCCTTTGTGCAGGGTACTCCCAATCCACGTCTAAGCCATCGAAGCCATTGCTATCGACATAGTTATACAAGTTACTGACAAGGGTGGTCCTTAGAGTATCATTGTTGACTACCTGAAAACATTCAAGAAATTATAAGTTTCATCAATTCTTCCATTCAGTTCAGACATTCAACAGTAAGGGACTAAATCTAACTTTCGGTTATTATTGAAGTTTAAATAGAGCTTTTTAAATTTAGAGATTCTTAAATATACCTAGGTACATAAGAATGCTACAACAAGCAATTGGCTACTCAACTCACAGCTACTTTATGTTCAATTTTAGCAAGTACAATCAAGGGCAGTACAGTTAAATATATAATCTCAATTTCATCTTACGACATTGAACTGTACATTGATATAAACAGAATTTCCAAGACCGTACATTGTCTTTAGATAACGATTTATACGTAAAATATAAATTATTATTAATAAATAACTAATTAACTGCGTATTTAAAAGGCAAGGATTCAACTTGTAAGTTTTTTACGTAAGTTCAGCATTAAAACCACTTACATAAGTCGCCACAAGTAACATTACTGCTGAACTTATGTTATAACTTACAACAATAGCCTTAGACAAAGAGATAGAGCTAGATTAAAAAATATCCTGAAAAGAGATACACTGTATGTAGAGATACACTGATGAATCTAGTATTCAATGGTTTAAAATACCACTGTTAAATTCTTACCCCTGTAAAATTAGTTGAACCTTCGTTCCAGCCACCAATAGAAACCAAGATCTTTAAATCAGTATTATTTTGTTTCAATGCTATAAGGTCTGCAACAGAATCTGAAATCACATCACATCATTCTTTACTACCAGAAAATTATTATTTGTAACGTCGTTATTTTTTAAACCATTTGTTTTAAGTAGACAAGCATGAGTTAAACACTTTATTTTAATTTCAATTAAACGATACATAAATACAAGACATAGTTCGTGTTGCATCAATCACATTTCAGCAGATTATGAAAATTCCCATACCTATCAATTTTAGCCAAGGATTTAACTGCGATGGACGGTTTTGATGCAACCCTATTTTACATGAACCTAGCATTATAGGTTAACTACTTATAATAAACAACGATTATAGTTGGAACCATCCAGAAATAGTTATAGTCAGAATCCGTTAAAAATTCATAGCAATCAATATCACATAAACCGAGTTTAATCCCCCCTATTATTAAAAGTAACTTAACTTAGTAGGCTGCTAAGTATTGTTTGTCCCGTTCGGTCTTATTATAGGCATATTGATAAGATGGAAAGTGACAAACAATACTTAGCTAAGCTAAGTTAAGAGACGTTTATGAATAAGGGGATAGGTATCTGTAAGCCGTACAGCCGTACAGTAACCGTGATGCAAATATTTCAACAAATAAACTTACTGCTTTTTCCTTCATAAGTTGATTCGGTGGGGGTGAGGATACCTCCCGTGGTTCCATTGAGAGTGATGAAAGAGTAGATAATGTGGGTGCAGAGATCCGTAGGCAGATCGCTGATGCCGAAACGACCGTTGCCAGGTCTCGTGTTGGCCCATTCGCCGTAGTAGCAGAAAGCTACGCCGCTAGCTGCATTTTTTGAATAAAATTGGAATTAGTCATCGTCTTCCGACACTGCCCGACAGGTGAGAATCACCCAGGGAGCTTTCTACGCAATGAAATGCGTAGCAAGCCAAGATGCCGCTTTACGTGCTAGCAAAAATTAAAAATAACCATAGTGAGATGACGAGATGTGTGATGTGATGATGGATTTACTTACTATTGCTTGCAGCAAGACTGCCACCGATAAACAACAACGCGACTAGCAAGACTTTCATGGTTAGCCAAAAGATTTGAGAGCAACAGCAACAAGTTTAGCAACTCATCGACTTTTATTCAAATTGATTTTATCTTATCTTTCCCAAATTTAAGATAGCGCCTTCTACGCTCAATTCATGCTCGAATGCGATTTTATAAGAACAATGCTATTGTATTCTGTGTTTATACAAATGATACAATAATGCGCCAAATTTCTGATAATTACCGCACAGAATTTAAGTATAAATGTAAATCATTTATTATCATTGTAATTGTACTGTTCAGTTGGGGAACCGTGAGATTTTCATTGTTCGGTTATATTTATTTTATAAATAGGTGTTTAAATATCCCATATGTACGCAAATAGTAACGGGATGAATAGTGCCTTTTAAATGCAAATACGTATTTATTCAAGTTTTATATTAATGCGTTTAATTTTAATCTACCGGATCATTTCGATTGTTTCCATTGAGATACCTGTTTTACAGTTTCCGATTTATCCGCATTGTTAGGTAGGTAGGTACCTACTTTATATGTAAATCATCATCATAATCATATCAGCCGAAAGACCTCCACGGTTATATGTAAATGCCTTACCTAAACGATAACAGGCCTACACTGCATGGGATAGTGAATGAACACTCGTTTTTTTACACTTTAATAGGGATTCTTTACCAAATCAAAATGTTACGCTTTGATTAGATTATATTAGATTAGATTATTTTATTTCATGATAAAAGATTACATAATAAATTTGCATACATATGTCAAAATTATACAAATTGTTATCATGATCGTCAAAACAAATAATAAAAAATAAGTACAAAAAGTTTTAAGTTAAACGGTTTTTATTGCACCAAAAACTAGAAAATAAAAATTAATTGTAACTAACCGTAGATGCTACTTTCTGTAGATTAGTCACGTGAAACTATTATCACTGTAGTCTTCCCAAGTCGGATGCTGAAAGCCACGTTTAGCCTCTATGTCAGAGGATTAAGCGTTACCTAATCGGAAACTTTTACCAAACTGAAATAAAAACGTGGGGCGTACGCAATTGTGATTAAGTCACTATAGTTATTTAAGAACACACATAGAAATCAAGATAGCAATAGTGTAAAAAGTTTTGTTCTGGCCTTGATAAAAGTTATTAGAAGTGTTGGAACAGATGGATGATTAATTGCAAAATTAAAGCTACAATTACATATTTTGAACTTGTATGTTTCTTTATAATAACGCCCCATGTTTTTATTTTAGTTTGGTAAAAGTTTCCGATTAGGTAACGCTTAATCCTCTGACACAGAGGCTAAACGTGGCTTTCAGCATCCGACTTGGGAAGACTACAGTGATAATAGTTTCACGTGACTAATCTACAGAAAGTAGCATCTACGGTTAGTTACAATTAATTTTTATTTTCTAGTTTTTGGTGCAATAAAAACCGTTTAACTTAAAACTTTTTTTACTTATTTTATTTTCAAGTTTTTAGTGCAATTGTTAAGTTAATTTCCGATACTATACCTACTTATTCTAGATCAAAGATGTTGTTTGTAATATACAATACATTTATGCATGCTAGCGTTTAACTCTCGCGCTTTAATCACCACACATATGTAAAACGTAATGAACATTATTTTATGTGTAACGAGAGGGGAATCCCTGCCGAATAGATATTTTTAGAAATCCGACACTAAAAAAATGTCAGCTTGAATGCTCGAAGTGTCTTAAACGGACGTGTTATTCATACAATACCTTAGATAACAGAGATGTGACAATATGGAATATATCAATCAATTTGGTTCATTGAAAAAATTAAGTTTAAATTTTTATATTGTACACACATTATACAAGTCGAATTTTGAGACTATGAAATAAAAACTCATAATTTCAGTCCACCAACATGAGCACCGCAGGTCTGACGGAAAGTCCGACGCGAAACGAGGGCCCAAAGGGTCAATCCATGCAGTCTATCAACCGGAGGGCCATATAGGCTCGACGGCACTATGGAACCGGAGGGACTCACACTCTCTGTCTATCAACTGAAGGACCGCAGGTCCAAGTGCACGCCCTACGCAAACCACCTGCGCTGTCAGTCTATCTACCGGAGGGCCCGACGGCTCGTTCTACGCGAACCCGAGGGGTATACTCATACTCTCAGTCTTATCAACCGGATGACTGCAGGTCCAACGGCACGTCCTAAGCGATCCACTCACGCTGTCACTCTATCAGCTGGAGGACCGCAGGCCCGACAGCTCGCCCTACGGGAACCACTCACGCTGTCACTCTATCAGCTGGAGGGCCGCAGGCCCGACGGCTCGCCCTACGCGATGCGCTCACGCTGTCACTCTATCAGCTGGAGGGCCGCAGGCCCGACGGCTCGCCCTACGCGATGCACTCACGCTGTCACTCTATCAGCTGGAGGGCCGCAGGCCCGACGGCTCACCCTACGCGACCCACTCACGCTGTCACTCTATCAGCTGGAGGGCCGCTGGCCCGACGGCTAGCCCTACGCGACCCACTCACGCTGTCACTCTATCAGCTGGAGGGCCGCAGGCCCGACGGCTAGCCCTACGCGATGCACTCACGCTGTCACTCTATCAGCTGGAGGGCCGCAGGCCCGACGGTTCACCCTACGCGACCCACTCACGCTATCACTCTATCAGCTGGAGGGCCGCTGGCCCGACGGCTAGCCCTACGCGACCCACTCACGCTGTCACTCTATCAGCTGGAGGGCTGCAGGCCCGACGGCTCGCCCTACGCGACCCACTCACGCTGTCACTCTATCAGCTGGAGGGCCGCAGGCCCGACGGCTCGCCCTAGGCGATGCACTCACGCTATCACTCTATCAGCTGGAGGGCCGCAGGCCCGACGGCTCGCCCTACGCGATGCACTCACGCTGTCACTCTATCAGCTGGAGGGCCGCAGGCCCGACGACTCACCCTACGCGACCCACGCACGCTGTCAGTCTATTCAATTTGTATGTTTTTACCCATCTTGTGTCAATCTTTGGGGGAGGCCTATTTATATTCACCAGTGAACGTCTTTCGGCTGATATGATGATGATGATGATAATGAAATCCGTATGTTTCTACTAAATATCTAAAGCAGTCATTCAAAATCTACATATCGCTAAACCTAGTGGTTGTGGTAGGCAGTAACACTGGAGTATCAGATTTGAGGAGTTGGACGTTAGTATTAAATTCGCATGTTCCTATTTGATATCTAAAGAACTTCTTTAAAATCAAGATATCGATAAAAGATAAACCTTGCCCTACCATAACTGCGGTTATTGTGGGCAGCACTGCAGCATCAGGAGTGAGGAGTTGGAAGTCAAGATCAGGCTGTTAGTATTTGATTATGCCAAACATGCTATACTTTTATTTTCACGTGTCTAACACTCTCGGTTAAGGTAAGGGGTGCGTCACGAAGGCTATAACAACTTTTGATATAATATTAGTCGCAATAACGCTCATTTGATATAATTATTGAATCATATAACAACAAATAATATATTTACAAATGATATAATTATTATTTTATATAATAATCATTTGAAATAATGATATTTCATATAACATACTTTTAGTTTAATTCATATTTCGTATAATGATCTTATAGTATAACGCTACTTTTCTTAAAACTTGATAATTACCAAGATATTGGCTCCTAAATAAAATTTGGTTTTGATCATAATTACTAACGAATGGGGACTAAATCTGCAGTGAGCAAGCGAAGCGAGCGAACAAAACCTTCCGGGGCAGATCCGACTCGGATAGGTTAGGTTAGAAGACTAAGGCGGGAGCTTTGCTCCCGCCTTAGTCTTCGAGGTTATTTTTTTTTGTCACTCTATCAGCTGGAGGGCCGCAGGCCCGACGACTCACCCTACGCGACCCACTCACGCTGTCAGTCTATTCAATTTGTATGTTTTTACCCATCTTGTGTCAATCTTTGGGGGAGGCCTATATTCACCAGTGAACGTCTTTCGGCTGATATGATGATGATGATGATAATGAAATCCGTATGTTTCTACTAAATATCTAAAGCAGTCATTCAAAATCTACATATCGCTAAACCTAGTGGTTGTGGTAGGCAGTAACACTGGAGTATCAGATTTGAGGAGTTGGACGTTAGTATTAAATTCGCATGTTCCTATTTGATATCTAAAGAACTTCTTTAAAATCAAGATATCGATAAAAGATAAACCTTGCCCTACCATAACTGCGGTTATTGTGGGCAGCACTGCAGCATCAGGAGTGAGGAGTTGGAAGTCAAGATCAGGCTGTTAGTATTTGATTATGCCAAACATGCTATACTTTTATTTTCACGTGTCTAACACTCTCGGTTAAGGTAAGGGGTGCGTCACGAAGGCTATAACAACTTTTGATATAATATTAGTCGCAATAACGCTCATTTGATATAATTATTGAATCATATAACAACAAATAATATATTTACAAATGATATAATTATTATTTTATATAATAATCATTTGAAATAATGATATTTCATATAACATACTTTTAGTTTAATTCATATTTCGTATAATGATCTTATAGTATAACGCTACTTTTCTTAAAACTTGATAATTACCAAGATATTGGCTCCTAAATAAAATTTGGTTTTGATCATAATTACTAACGAATGGGGACTAAATCTGCAGTGAGCGAGCGAAGCGAGCGAACAAAACCTTCCGGGGCAGATCCGACTCGGATAGGTTAGGTTAGAAGACTAAGGCGGGAGCTTTGCTCCCGCCTTAGTCTTCGAGGTTATTTTTTTTTTTGCAACCCAGAAAAGTTTATTATTGTATATCAAATGAGAATTATACCGTATGAAGGTTATACAAAATAAGTGTTATATTAACTATTCATTATACTAAACAATAATAGATATTTTAATATTATACCAAAAGTTTATTATATACAATGAACGATTATATACTTAGAAAATATATTTTTTGTTGTTATATCGAATGAAAATATATTAAGTATTTTTATACAGATCATTACACACCATGCACATTGCACGTAGAACCGATGGCCGTTGGGGCGGGAAGGTTCTCGACTGGCGGTCACGTACCGGAAGGCTCAGCGTGGGTAGGCCCCCCACAAGGTGGACTCACAAGACCGGTCATTGTGGCAATCTTTGGGGGAGGCCTATGTTCAGCAGTGGACGTGTTTTGGCTGATATGATGATGATGAAGTAAGTAGCTTTAATATATACTTACAATTTGGGTGTTTGAAGAGAAAAAGAAAAATATGTACGGGTCAGTTTATATTTAAACTATCTACCTGCAACTATTTTTGTTACATTAGCTAAATCTAAATGGCACACGCCCCCGCACCCCGGTAATTAAACTTTAAAAATTGAGTTTTTTTTTTAAATATCTTAAATAGAATAGAATAGAAAAGAATAGAATAGAATAGAATAGAATAGAAAAGAATAGAATAGAAAAGAATAGAATATAGTTATTGCATAAACACTACAAACAGCACCATAATTAAAAAATACATCTTACGAGCTAACATTTATTACAGTTAACAGTTATTTATTTATCATGTTATGTTGTTTTTTTTTTGTACAATAAAGTGTTTTACTACTACTACTACATTTACTTGATAATAAAACAAAGAATACAATAACACAGAGACATATAGGTGCCGATGCAGTTGCTGCAATCGGACACCACTCAGCATAATGCACCACACAGCGCTGGTCTTCTGTGGAGCCCGGTGTGGCGGATAATAGGCCAGAACGTCTATACAATTTATAGCGGGCGAGCATACTGCACAGAGGCTGCACTGCACATAACCATGTGCCTGAACTTGCCTAAAAAAATACCGTTAAAAACATTTCACAGAGCCCAGTTAGGTATACGACCAGAACCGACTGTTTTGTTATTCCCTAGGCATTGCGACCCCTCATCGGTTTAATCTAAATTACTGTTTAGAACCCGATCTTTGCTTGTTTATAAACATTAATATAAAACCCTGTGTAAACAGTTACTAAAAAACAAAAACATACCTGTATAAAATTCTCCCCAAATGAAAGTTACATCCTTGTAAAGTAGTAAATGATACAATACCCAAAAAAAATCTTGGTAATAATTACTATAATTAGTTGACTAAATGTACATATGTAAATATTACATTATACAGACTAAACCATAAACTAGGTACATGAAAATATGTATTACAAAAAGTTCCAATTAAAAACCAAGCCCAAAGACAGAATTGCCAACCATTTAGTTGGGAATTGGGAAATTAAAGGATTTCATAAAATTCAATTGGAATCATTCGGAGAAATGACCTTATGCGAAAAATTGGTGGCGAAGTAATATTCGTAGAAACAATTTTCGGAGATGATTTAGCGAACCAGGTTAGACGCTTCCCTTGACTAGAAATAAGAAACATTAATAGAGAGATAATAATGAAATAAAAGTATCCAAAACGGATTAAATCGCTTGTATTAATTAAATTTAACTTCATCCCGACGTTTCGAACACTTTACAGGGTTCGTGGTCTACGGGCGACTGACGATAGTCTAGGGAAAAGCGAAATTGTTAGGATTTGAGTTGTCAACATCGTTGGATGCTGCCTTTTCTAGTACTAAGTAACTAGGGCTCACGGTACACGTGTAACCCACCAAACCGGATACCCGTGTTCTTAAGCCCGACGGTACTAAGAACCCGAATTACACGAACCCGCCGGGTACCCGTGTCCGTGTTCAATACACGGATACCGTTTACACGAAACCGCGTGCTACCCGGGTGCCCGGGTACTTAAGACCGAACCGAACGGGTTCGAAATTATTTGAGCAAATGCAAAAAAGGTCTATTATTGAATGTAACAGCTTCGTTCGACACTACAAAACACTACCTGTTCAGGAAAGGTCAGCCGATATAACTTTTTTATTAATATTTTATAAATTTCGACTCTAGCTGTTACGTAATAAGGTATATTTGACACAATTAGCCTTCCGCTTATCTATTTGTACTACCTATAAGTAGTTCTTAAGTCCCACGACCCATTCGTACGCTTCTCGTCAAAGACGTCCCCGAACCCGCGGGTAATTAAAGTCCGTGTAAATAATACCCGTGTATCCGTGTACCCGTGCAGACGGGTATTATTTACACGGACTTTAATTACCCGTGTAAATCGGGTCAGAAACCCGTGTACGTGTAACACGAACACGGGTATGAGAAACGTTGACACGAAACCCGGACACGACCGCGAGCCCTATAAGTAACCAACAACGATGCTGCCTTTACAGGGTTCGTGGTCTGCGGGCGACTGACGATAGTCTAGGGAAAAGCGAAATAGTTAGGGTTTGAGTTGTCAACATCGTTGGATGCTGCCTTTTCTAGCACTAACTAACCAACAACGATGCTGCCTTTACAGGGTTCGTGGTCTGCGGGCGACTGACGATAGTCTAGGGAAAAGCGAAATAGTTAGGGTTTGAGTTGTCAACATCGTTGGATGCTGCCTTTTCTAGCACTAACTAACCAACAACGATGCTGCCTTTACAGGGTTCGTGGTCTGCGGGCGACTGACGATAGTCTAGGGAAAAGCGAAATTGTTAGGGTTTGAGTTGTCAACATCGTTGGATGCTGCCTTTTCTAGCATTAAGTAACCAACAACGATGCTGTCTTTACAGGGTTCGTGGTCTGCGGGCGACTGACGATAGTCTAGGGAAAAGCGAAATTGTTAGGGTTTGAGTTGTCAACATCGTTGGATGCTGCCTTTTCTAGCACTAACTAACCAACAACGATGCTGCCTTTACAGGGTTCGTGGTCTGCGGGCGACTGACGATAGTCTAGGGAAAAGCGAAATTGTTAGGGTTTGAGTTGTCAACATCGTTGGATGCTGCCTTTTCTAGCACTAACTAACCAACACCGATGCTGCCTTTACAGGGTTCGTGGTCTGCGGGCGACTGACGATAGTCTAGAGAAAAGCGAAATTGTTAGGGTTTGAGTTGTCAACATCGTTGGATGCTGCCTTTTCTAGCACTAACTAACCAATAACGATGCTGCCTTTAATCTGTGTAAGCAATTATTAAGTAACAATTGTTACCTAAGTTCTCATGTAGTTCCCAAACCGTTTATTAGTACCCCAAATATTTGGTATTATGTATGTACCGAACTATTCAGCCACCAAATACAGGATACATAAGACATTTATTAAAATAAACCACGAACAATAAAGATCAAAATATTCTTTTATTTCATACAGATTCTTCAAAATCAAGAATATTTAAATATGTTTAAAATATTGAAGTTTAGGCCGAGTTGTATCCAGAGATACCGGCTGAGATGAGAGGGAACTTGTCTCCACAGACTCCGCTGAAGTCATCCAGATCCACCGCCCAGTACATGATGCCTCCAAGACCCAAGTTTTTGGCGAATTGTGCCTGTAAAATAAAATAAAAATTAATAATGTTGAACTACGTTACAGCTCATCATAAAGGAGGAATTAAGTAACTATAGGTACTCAATTAGACTTTAGTAAGCCAATACCTACAGTTATTTCTAAGTAGGTAATTAGTGATATGTTAAATACGTGTATCTGTTCTTGGGATAAGGATAAAGGATAAGGTAAATATTAGCCTGATAACAGCTGCCTTAAGGTGTGTTTAGGTTTTTATACTTACAGTCGCCGTCTGGAACATTCAAAAATATCTGAACAGGCCTCTATCGTTATGGCAATAATATTTTTGAACGCTCCGGACGCTATGATATGCTAATATATCTGATGGCAATTGTATTGCTTCTGACTGGACAAAAAGTTTTAAATCGTTAAAGCTTTTTAATTTTCAGTCATAATTTTTAGCCTAAGTACATCAAATATTTATGAAAACTTACCTTAGCAGTAATTGTGTTGACGTTGTCGTAGCCGACCCAGAATAAGTCCTTGTTGGCATACACGTAGCTACCGGTCACCTCAGTGATGTTCCATGCCGTGGAGTTGCTCTGTTGGTCTCCGCAAGTCTGGAAAGTCAAAAAAGAGTTTCAGATCTATTAATATCACATCTGAACCAAGCTGTTCACATTTTTTCTTGTAGAAAGTTTTTGTAGAATCCTTCTTTACATGCGCATGTTTTATAATCTCGGAACAGTGTCACGAGGTACAACAATTAGACCATTCCTAGTCCTAACTGACGCATTTGACGTTCCATCTAGCCCCACGTTACGTTTTTCATAGTGAACGAATTGTCGAACGAACCTTCCCGGACCCAAAATGATCTGTGAATTGTTCTTAAGTTCATCTTAGCTACATCTAGTCTGAGAAATGTACGCCAACTATGGTTAATTCTTAGCAGCAATATGCATTCATCTGATCGTTCCAAGTCACGCCTAAAAAAATGTTGGAAGCCTCCTGATCAAAATACAAGGATTAATAAATCTACCTCATAATAAGACCAAACACCCGCTTCAGCCGTGTATGGGCCAGCCTCTCCAGCGCCAGTGAAAGGTGCTCCGGTAGAAGTGTTGTTCAGACTCGTCAAGGTGAAGGTTTTGCCGTACGCCGCAAGACCCAACACCAACTTGGAGGGAGATGCACCGTTGTTGATCCAAACGTGTACGGAGTTGTTCTGTACAAATAAGATATTTGATGAAAATAAAAATCACTACCATGGGACAAGCTCTTTCAAACCTGATCTTTACCTACTTAGTTCACGAAACCGAAGATGGTTCAGGAAGTTGTTCTATTAGGAAAACTTGTGTAGTTAGTAGCTATGCGCAAATATGAAAAAGTCAAGCCAATAGAAGAAAATGTTACTAATATGTAAAGAAGTAACTTTGTTACGAATACCTACAACATTCAAGTTTAGGCTCGCATCATCAGTCAACTGGGCGTAAAGAGGAGCGTTGGCGCCTGTCACGGTATCCCAAGTGCCGTGGAGGTCATACGTCATCAGGTTGATGTAGTCCAAGTTACTGTAAAATATAATACACGATACACTAATCTCAAAGCGATTCTACAGTGCAGTAATTGTTCCTGCATAAGCTTATAATGCATATTGAAATTTTATGTGTAGTATTTATTACAAAAATTAAAAATGCTATAATCTCCGTAAATGCTATATTTAAGAAGATTTTGAAATATTTCTTACTCGCTAAGCTCAGTCACGTTGTAGGACAGGTCGATGTTAGACTGAGTGACTGCGACGGCAGCGGTCAATAGGTAAGACTTTGCTGCGAAGGCTGCTTTCAACTCCTTGACCAACGTCACAAATTGTTCCTGAAAGATGAATTCATGTTAGAGACTTGGCCAGCCATAGACTGAATGAAGCAAAATACCGATTTCTGAAACTACTGGTGCCACTCGATGTCACTACTGATAGCACAAAGAAAAGCGCTTTTTCGAAAATAACATTTAATAAAAAATGGACGACGCATCATGTAAGTCACGATTAGGTGCTACAAGCAAAAATAAAGAGTTATATGAACAAACCCGATTAACTTAAACACCCGCGCTTAAAAGAGAAGGAAGATAAAATAACCTACCTTGTCAGTCTCCGCGCCACCTCGTTGGGCAGGGTACTCCCAGTCCAAATCCAAGCCATCGAAACCATTGCTGTCGATGTAGTTGTACAAGTTACTAACGAAGTTAGCCCTCAAAGTATCGTCGTTGACCACCTGCAGGTATAAAGCTTAGGTTTGATCCAATGGTATAAAAACATCAACTTCGAACAGAACAGCAGTTCTGCTCCTTGGTAAACGGTTTTCACATACTGTACCTCTCTGTAAGTAATGTACTAATGTATGTAAAAGGGCATATCGGCATATAACTTAGTACATTTATGTCAAAATGTATAAAGGAATATCATTAACAAGGCAGATGATCTTACATAATAAACTTGAAGGATACCTAAGCTAGATGAAGCAATTTGTAAAAAACTACCAGTCACGTGGAATTCAAAAGGCAACGGTCGTGTTAGTTCACTTAACAGAAAACTTCTATTCAATATATTGTATACGACTTTCTTTTCCTATAGCAAGATGAGGCGATTATATTCGTTAGGAAGGCAGTTTGCAAGAACTGGAGGAGGAGAGCTGAAAATTGAGCATAGTGGCTTGTCGTGGCTCGTTGTACCGTAGAATGAAATTCATAGATGATAATATAAATTATCTTACCGCAGTAAAGTTTGTCGAACCTTCTGTCCAACCACCAATAGCAACCAAGATTTTCAAATCACTATTGATTTCTTTCAACGCAATGAGCTCTGAAACAGAATCTGAAACAAGGTTTTTGACATTATTTATGAGCCTACAGTATTTTATATTTAGCCATACAAACCGCGTAGCTCAGCTTGATGCTTTCGCTATCATGTTTTTAGTCTTATTTCACTTTAGTGTAGAGATTTATTTTAAAATACTTTGATTTTCGCTAAGCTCCAAATTAAAAGAGCTGTTATTGTTTGCTATAAATAAAATAAAAAAATGAGTACTGAATCTTGACCCAGTTCTATATTTTGTCCAAAAATCTGCGAGTAGCATACCTTCATAAGGATGCAATAGTATCTACAGTGAGATAAGAAATGTAAATACAAACTTACTGCTCTTTTCGTCCGTAACTGATTCAGTGGGTGTGATGATGCCTCCTGTGGTTCCGTTGAGGGTGAGGAACGAGTAGATGATGTGCGTGCACAGGTCGGTAGGCAGGTCACTGACGCCGAAGCGGCCAGCACCTGTTCTCGTATTAGACCATTCTCCGTAGTAGCAGAACACTACTCCGCTGGCTGCAAATTTTTATAATTTTTTTAACACCTTTTCAAGTTACTTATCCTTTATTTATTGATACTTATTTTACTAAAATTCTTCCTGGCCGTTCTAACCTACGGTATCCAAACATGGTCACTCACTGAGAGCCAGAAGCCTGAGTTGAAGGTTTGCCAACGCGTCATGAAACGCAGCATAAAGATGTTAAGAAAACGGATCGCGACGGGAACACCGCGCCATGCTCCAAAACTCGTATACAGATGTTAGCAAAAATACTGCCAAGCTTAATAGGGACTGGGCTCGTCATGTTTGCCGCATGCACCCGGATAGATGATCTTGACACGACCCCTCCACACTCAATATATTAATTTTGGTAAAAACAAAAATCTCACTGTCTTCTGCTTGCCCTGAAAACCAGTTCTATGGCTAAACTTTTAGCCATGGCACTGCTGAGTGGCATACGTTATGTTGGTGTTGTTTTAGGTTAAGATGTCTTTAAATTTAAGTTTATTTTTTACATTAAATAAATAAAGTGGCAGACGAGGCATGCCCTGACGGAGATTTGCAATTTGGCCAAAGCAAGCACGGTTAGAGGCTTATGAAAATTAAGGGCAGATAGATGCTTTTGCCCGTCATTATAACACTCACACAGGGTAAAAAAATAGAAGACTGAAAATGGGCTGATGGGCTTAGAAATTAGGATGATGATAGCAAGATGATAAGGTAAGCACTTACCACGACACTTACTAGTGGATGCTGCCAAACTGGCGCCCAGGCACAGCAACGCGGTAGCTAGCAATACCTTCATGGCTAATTGTTTTAGAGCAATAGCTACAACTGTACCAAAATAATTGCCTTTTATTTGAATTGATTTTATCTTATCCGACCCAATTCAGAGATAGCACTCGTGGTTCAGTGGATCGCGCCTGAGGTTTTATACTCATCGGAGCTATTTCTTGTGTAAATAATATAAATTTGGCACATCAGTGCAAATAAGAGGCATGAAAAGATCTTTATAAATGCAAATGATTATTTATTTTTATTTAACATTAAATTACGTTAATTATCCGTAAGATTTTCATTGTTCTGATTGTGAACACATCTGTTTTAAAGTTCTGGGTAAATCGACGGATCACGTGCCGGAAAATGTGAAATAGAATGTTATTTGCTTCCTTACCAATATACTGGAAGATCGTTCATGCGAAAAATAAATTATTACTAATATTTAGTGCACAAATGCTCACCCGGCATTGTTTATCGATATGTAAATATTTTATGGGTTCAAACTTCAGATTGAAGATTCTTCAGATTAAGAGCAGTAAAAAGTAGCCACACAAGTATATATTTCTAAAGAACCTTAATCCATCCCGTAGGAAATAAACTTTTTGTTAAATAATAGTTCCCGCTCCCAGCTCATGAGGTCTGCCTGGTAACAAAAGGTAGAACTACATGCTACAAATATGTTTTCACACCTTTTCTCGTCAAAGCCGGATTATATGTCATATAAACCTCACGAAAAGCAAGACATTATATCCCTTGGCAAAGAGCGGGTTATGATATTGTATGAAATTTCATTATCACCCGCCGGGCAATAATTCAATTTTACTTTATTGCTATGACGATAACAGTAGATTATACACCAAGGGGATAAAGCGCTATTTTATGTCACGGGCGCGACATTAAATCCTGAACGTAACGAAGGACTCCCAGTTTCCAGTTTTACTCCCAAGCGTAGTGAGGAATTAAGACTGAGTCCTGAGTGTCAAGTACCCTTTTCTCAACTTATGCGAGACAATAAAAAACAGGCTTAGTAATACTTAGTAGATAATATTTATTGCAATATATTGATTTAAACTTTCACGATTATCACTCATATTTTAAAGACAAACGGGTTTCGATCGCGTAAACTTACGTTTAATGATATCCTGACGTTTCGGGCATGACGTTATACCCGTGCAGTCTGCCTGCGACCAGGGGGGTAACGTCACAAAAATTGCAGCTCTGCAACACGACTTGCAATTTGTATGAAAAACTTAGATAGCGGCCCTCCTGCCTTTTAAATTTCACGTTTTTATTTTCAATTACAAAGTTCACTGACCTGATTTTACCCTTAAATTAGAGAATATTAAGTGGGCTATAAAGTCATTACAGCATGTTTTTTATCAATATAGCGTAGCATAATTAGGTGAGGCGATATTAAGCCGAAAACGTTAGCAAAACACAAAATTTTATCTAGTTTACTAAAAAGAGTACTTTTTGAAGTCTCGAATCTCTGAAACTATAAGACCTACGGTAATGTATGTTAGATCAACTTGTTGCAAATTGACTAATCTTTAAACGCTTAATAACATATGATATCAAAAAACGTAAGGTTTTTAATAAAAATCAGAACCTAAATAACTACCGTAAATTTCGCAGTTT
>JALPQI010017488.1:0-32906 GCA_025490895.1 Thaumatotibia leucotreta | reverse complement strand
AATCTTAACTTAATAAAATTAAATTAAATGTAATTAAGTCATTAAGATGAAAAAGGTACTTTATTACGCACATGATGGGTTTTTTATTATCTATTTTATACATTTTGCGTTATATTAATTAATATTAGAAAATATAAATATACTTACCGAATACTAAAAATATACTCGTCTTCATTTTGTCGGCCAACACTATCACAGCTACAATAATAAAATAAAAAAGTAATTCAAACAAAATTCGTTACGAATTAGTTCGAAATTCGAACGCGGCGGCGTGATTCGCGCGTCTCAGCCGGCCCGCGTGTGCGCTGCGCCAGCGCCGGCGCCGGCGCACGTTCACTTTCTACGTAGTGGGGTCGCCCTACGGGAAGACAAGGGTTTGTTGACATGCACAGCCAAACAATTGACAAGCGCATAACTCGATTATCAGCACGAAAACAAACGCGATATTAAATAACTCGTGTTTTACACGGAAATGGTCGCCGTGTATGGATATAGTGCCGGTTTTATTTCCACGTCATGATTAGCAGTGTTTGTGCAATATTGGAAATTATACATATTCGTGTAGACTTACAAGGTGCTTACGTGATGTAATATTTATCCTTCCTATTATTTAATTATGTTATTATGTTTCAGTCATTAAGAACAGCTAAGGAACGTCGAGTTACTATTAACTTAGCTACGCTAACCTACTTCGCATATCGTCGCTGTGCCTACAAAAGTATTTTTTATTTTTGATATTTAACACCATTTTGGACTTTATGTCCATATCTATACGCTTCCAAAGCAGCGGTGAGGCTATCTTTAATAGTTCCGGATTTGTGAATTTTAGCTATGTGATTTCCATACATTATTCTCTTACTAAAAACAGTATGTGCAAAAATGACATGACTGTTTTATACAAACATGATTGTTTTTATTATAATGGAGCCCGTTATGTGATTTTAGGCACATAGCGAGTATTTTTTATGAATTAAATAAGAACAAATCTTGCTCGATATGTACTGTTCCGCACATAGCGATATTTTTGTACTACATCGAGTTGCTTGAGGCAACGTCTTACGAAACTTAGCGTAATTTTCATATCACTATTATTATTGAAACATGTTTTATTTTGTTTTATTGAAGGTCTTTCATAAAAATAACTATGTAACGAATATGATAAAGATGTTTAAATTTTCGTAATTAGTTATTTTAACCAAGTTACAAATAAGACACAGAGACTTTGGACGACTGAAACAAAAATAGCTATGTGATAAATTACGAGTATTGGTAATATTTATTTTTCTCGTTAATAACTGAGATTTATTTTTATAAAAAACATTAAAACATTTTAAACTGAACATACTTATCAAAATATAATATTGAGTGAACAAGATTCAAAATAAACAGTTTTTTGTGTCTCCTGTAAAGTAGCAATAAAAACACATTAGCGACTTTAGTAGGAACAGCGACGATATGCTATTCAAATGAAATCCGCACTTTTCTTAAGCATAACCTTCTTAGCGCAGGCATTGGTGCTATATAATAGATATCAGTAATTATCTTGAATGTATATTAAATGCAGGAAATAAGGCCAACTCAGACATTTCTCACGGAGAGGGTTTTAACCCGTATCTTCTAGCTACCATCGATCAGGCTCTAAATACCCGGCTGTCTCGGCTATTTAGGCCCTTTTGCAAATTGAACAATATACAATTCATTTGTTATCGGGTAATTTATTGAGCTGACGCGATGGCAAAGTCTGTGGAAAGTTCGTAAGCTGAGGTGAATTTACTCAAAATATTTACACTCCATATTCACAATTCTCAAATGTGCGCAAGCTTAAATCGACATTTGAGTGACCAAGACCATTCAATGTTCTATTATTCTCGTCAGACTAGGTTCAACCAATCTCGCTGGAGCACAAACTTATAAAAATATTCCAGTGTAAGTAATACAAACTATTGTAGCCCGGTTTGGCTGGTTTTTGATTTTCTCCAGGTAACTCTGCTATCTGATCGCTTTAATGCTCCCTGTAGTATAAAGCCTATAACCCCCTCATTTATAAAATGTCTCCTTACTTAGGAAGCCGCTAAACATTATGTATCCCTTTCGGTCTCATAGACTTAATATTGATTAAGTTAGGAGACATTTATAAATAAGGTTAAAAATAAGATCTGTTGTTGTTTTATGATATATCCATAGGAATTAGACCTACTATACACTTTCTAACAAATGAAAACGCATGTGAAGCTAGAAAATAGAGGAAATTAACGGAGCATGCTGCAGCCACCAGCGATGCTC
This sequence comes from Thaumatotibia leucotreta, assembly GCA_025490895.1. Classification (NCBI taxonomy): domain Eukaryota; kingdom Metazoa; phylum Arthropoda; class Insecta; order Lepidoptera; family Tortricidae; genus Thaumatotibia; species Thaumatotibia leucotreta. The sequence continues at coordinate 30,623 of JALPQI010017488.1, read as the reverse complement.
GCATTGATAGCCACTCTGTTACACACGATTTCAACGGGAACTAATTACTCCGCACTCTTAGTAATGAATACGGCGAAAGGTCGTCAAGGAAAACGAAATGATGACGTTTTGAAGATAAACCCCGAATATTTTTTATCGCTTAACTTAGTAAATTAAAAACAAAAGTACTGATAACTGATAAGGCAGTAACTTAAATAGACGTAAACAAAGTCTTATCGCTACAAAGTTTAGGAAGTGGAGATTATTACATTTTACATATGTAATTATAGGTGTTGCAAATGTTAGAAAAGGAGTTGGGCACTAGAAACGCTTATAATTTAATAATACCTAATTTTACAATCCAATTACATTAAAAAAAACAATTAAAATAGACATATATATATTAAGTCATATATTATTATAACAATGTCAACATTATAAAAGATTCAGTGTAATAGATAATATTACTTAATAAGATAGATATCTATAGCTAAGCGTGATTGATTTAAGGGATTTTTACGTTATAATAGTAAATTTCATTTTGAAAATTAAAAACTTTGCACGCGTTCACCGATATGTTTATTTTTATTTCAATTTTTTTATGTTATTTTTATTGACAGTCCACCCGGTGCCTTGGCCTATGGTCCCAACAAGTTAGTTTTATTCAAGCTCTGTCCCACGCGGTTTGTTGAGCTTAAAAACTTGCATACGTATTAAGTATTAAATAAACATATAAATACTAATATACACCGTGGGGTTCTATAACCCGAAAGATTTTAACCACGAATTTTTGATGTAAAAATAACCAAAAAATATTAATTGAGCTTTATCATTTTTGGCAAAAAAAAATTGATTTCCCTTTGTTTTACATTTTAGAATGAATTTTAACAAAAAAAAGTAAATGTTATTCATAAAACTGGCACTTAAAATGAGTGTTGAGGTTGACGTTTTTTTTTCACAGTGACCTCTTTTTTTAGGTTTTGTTTCTCACTTTTTGACGTCTATTATATTAATGAGGGTTAGTGAGACTATTTTCTATAATGGCATCAACGCCGTCAAAAAGACTTTTTGTACTGAGTAACTATTAAAAAATATGTTCTTTTCAATTGGTAATAACTCTTAAACTAGGCGACATCCAGAAAAGTTTATATCACATTACAGTTTCTAAATGTGGTCAGGAATACCTACACTGTTAAAATCGGTCGGGCTTAAACAGCCCACGGTGTATAACTTTGGGTTCCTTAAAATCTTAATCGCAATACATCCCCACATTTAACGTCAAAAGATAAATTGCCTAATCCTGGAAGATAATTGGCTGTGACAATCTCTCAGCCGGATAAATGGGGACCGTACAAATGAATATTAAGACAGGCAGATGCGAAATATTATTCATCTCGATGTTATTTAACAGCTTATGAAACCTGAGATAAAGGACATCAAGAAACAGTAAATTCTAATTCTGATCTTCGTCGTATCTTGACACAGTGGTAATCGAAGGAAAGAAAGGAAAATTCTGTAAAATTCTGAAATAGTAAAGTAAATAAAAACATAAAAAATGAGAGTATTGTGAGTTCAGCAAGGTTTAACACCTTCGCTGTGGCAATTAGCTTAGCTCGTAATTAACCATACTTTGTAAGGGGTCGAAAGACCCCCTACCGCATTGAACGTGTTAATAAAGAATGCGAGTAGGCTCAAGCCTAGCATAATTGATTATTCTGATTTTCTCTTAACCCTACTGAGTGGCATTCCATTCTTAATGGAATTCCAGTAGGACTTACATATTTAGATACAGAACAAACACAAACTATAGTTAATGATTTCTGTTTCTTTTATCTCCTGCTACCCCAAGGTTGTCTGGAAGAGATCGCTTATTGTTCTGTATTTTGTTTTCTTTCTTTGTGGTGCAATAATGCATATTTATTTATTTTATAGTACCTAACTGATTTAGGTTAGTGTAAGTAACAAAATAAGAATAAAGTGAACTAAATACATAAAAAATAATAACGTTTATAATTATTGCATTAGGATATTTATGATTAATAATATTAGGTACCTGCTCATTACCATCATAGCCAAAATCATCAAGTATATTTTCATGTAGTTAAGACAAGTAAAGGTTCAAAATTTTTAGTTACATAAACTAGCTGCAGGCTGGATGCACACTCACTGGTTTTTACTTGACGACTAAATCCACGAATCATTTGAAATTTCTTACAGATTTCATATTTATTGTCATTTAATTACTTAAATTGGCTAATTATTTTATTTTCATTTATGTAGACGCATGAATAAGTGCGTGTGCACATATCATAAATACATTTCATAATATTAGTTTCTATTGCAACATCTTGGACTTTTATTACAAATTTTATACAGGTTAATCACTTGGAGTCACGTTCAAATTAGAAGATCTAACCGAGTTGACAATCAAACGTTGATCGGATAGTGAACAATGTATGAAAATGGAAATTAACCTTAGCCCTACTTCATCACTAACACAAATCAGAAGATCCGACTAAGACGACTACAATGATCGAATTGATTTCAGGAGCATTCCATGAAAACATCTACTTTTTTTCGCTTACGTGTCGCTATGGTAGCTACCCTAATAAAATATGCATGCTGGTAGGAAGCACTGTCAATCTTAAAGCCTTGATATGTTATTATTATACTGTAACTCGGCTTAGTAATTCAATTTTTCAAAAGTATTGAAAAGACAGTGTCCCTTACGACACGTTTTCATGGAATGCTCCTTCATATTCTATGTTATTAAATAAACAATTGATAGACTACCGACCTGTTGGCTTATGGTTGCCCCGTGTTTATCGTTTATCGTCATTGCCGTCACGTTTCGAGAAGATGCAAATGCGAAATTGCCGGCTTGCACGCTAAACGGTAAACATGGGAATGCCTCCTAGCCATATCCGGAATGCAACAGGTGCGACAATTGTGACAAATAATAATTACGTATACTGGTCTTGCTGATATCTATATATATAAAAGAAGAAGCTCCCTTATAAAGATGCACGCACAGCCTAAACCCCTGGTCCTATAGACTCCAAATTTGGCACGTAGGTTCCTTTTATGGTGTAGACGAGCACTAAGAAAGGATTTTACAAAATTCACCTTCAAAGGGGTTGAAATGGGGGTCCAAAGTTTGTATGGCGAAATAAGATTAGTTGAACTATTTGATCCGAAACTTCGCAAAAGTATTCTTTAAAGTAATTGAGTAAAAGGTATGTTAAAGGTTTTTTGAAAATTCAACCCCCGGAAAAAGGTAAAAAGGGTGACGAAGTGAAAAAATCAAGTTGGGTATCGTTTCTATGGTTTATCGGGACGTAGATCATGAATACAATAACGATTTTAAATTTTAACGCGGCGGACGTGAAATACTATGTACACGGTTATGGTGTAATGGGGTAAAATTCGAAAAATATCAATATAATTTTATTATTTATCTTTTATCTATATATATAAAAGAAGAAGCTCCCTTATAAAGATGCACGCACAGCCTAAACCCCTGGTCCTATAGACTCCAAATTTGGCACGTAGGTTCCTTTTATGGTGTAGACGAGCACTAAGAAAGGATTTTACAAAATTCACCTTCTAAGGGGTTGAAATGGGGGTCCAAAATTTGTATGGCGAAATAAGATTAGTTGAACTATTTGATCCGAAACTTCGCAAAAGTATTCTATAAAGTAATTGAGTAAAGGTATGTTAAAGGTTTTTTGAAAATTCAACCCCCGGAAAAAGGTAAAAAGGGTGACGAAGTGAAAAAATCAAGTTGTATCGTTTCTATGGTTTATCGGGACGTAGATCACGAATACAATAACGATTTTTAATTTTAACGCGGCGGACGTGAAATACTATGTACACGGTTATGGTGTAATGGGTAAAATTCGAAAAATATCAATATAATTTTATTATTTATCTTTTATCTATATATATAAAAGAAGAAGCTCCCTTATAAAGATGCACGCACAGCCTAAACCCCTGGTCCTATAGACTCCAAATTTGGCACGTAGGTTCCTTTTATGGTGTAGACGAGCACTAAGAAAGGATTTTACAAAATTCACCTTCTAAGGGGTTGAAATGGGGGTCCAAAATTTGTATGGCGAAATAAGATTAGTTGAACTATTTGATCCGAAACTTCGCAAAAGTATTCTATAAAGTAATTGAGTAAAGGTATGTTAAAGGTTTTTTGAAAATCCAACCCCCGGAAAAAGGTAAAAAGGGTGACGAAGTGAAAAAATCAAGTTGTATCGTTTCTATGGTTTATCGGGACGTAGATCACGAATACAATAACGATTTTTAATTTTAACGCGGCGGACGTGAAATACTATGTACACGGTTATGGTGTAATGGGTAAAATTCGAAAAATATCAATATAATTTTATTATTTATTTATATTTATGTTCATTTCTGGTTCTACAGATTCCAAATTTAGCGCGTAAGTTTCTTTGAGGATGTAGGGGTGCTCTAAAAAGGTTAAGTCGAAATCCACTCCCTAGAGGGTGCAATGGGGGTCCAAAGTTAGTATGGCGAAACAAGATTAGTTAGACTATTTTGTCAGAAACTTCCTAGGAGTATTCTTCAAAGTAATAAAGACATGTTTGCAGGTTTTTTGAAAATTTAACCCCTGAAAAAGGTAAAAAGGGTGATGAAGTGAAAAAATCAAGTTGGGTATCGTTTTTCTATGGTTTATCGGGACGTAGATCACAAAAACGATTTTAAAATTTAACGCGGCAGACGTGAAATACTATGTACACGGTTATGGTGTGATGGGGTAAAATTCGAAAAATATCAATATAATTTTATTATTTATGTTCATTTCTGGTTCTAGAGATTCCAAATATAGCGCGTAGGTTTCTTTGAGGGTGTAGGGGCGCTCTAAAAAAGGTTAAGTCAAAATCCACTCATTAGAGGGTGCAATGAGTCTAAAGTTTGTGGGGGAAACTTGACTATTTAAACTGTTTTATCCGAAACTTCACAGGAGTATTCCCAAACATAAATGACTAAAGACATGTTTTAGGGTTTTTGAGAATTGAACTCTTGAAAGTGGTAAAAAGGTTAAACAGTAAAAAAACAACATGGTTATCGTTTCTATAGTCTACTATCGTGTCGCTGTACCGAGGTGTACGTGAAATACCATCTTCTCTGTTATGGTCTCATGGGCTTGTGGGTTATGACAGGGGTATCGTTTTAGTGTTTATTTCTGATAAAAAAAAATCTAAATATAGCATGTTAACCAACGTTAATAACCTTTTAAGTTTTCCTGAGTTTTCATGCGATAGTAATCAAAAGTACATAATATATCTGTGTATCCAAGGTGTTTTTTATAAAGTCAAAACAGTCGTCACCATAAATTTCGACATTTTTGATCCAATGGTGTAAATCGATGTATCGGGATGCCAGAGGTTCTTAACAAACTGCAAAAAAGGCTGCCTATTCAATTTCCGTTTCGATATTGTCCGTCATAAAAATCGGTGGTAATCTGAAGTTCTGACTGATCTGTTCATCATAATGAAGCAGAAGTCAAATTTGCAAGAAACGGTAACAATATTGAGTTACTTCAAATGTTAATCAGCTCGCCTAATTATGGTCATCTTTGTAAGGCCTGGGAAACGACAAATGATAGTTTTTATCATCAAAACACAACAATCACCTATGTGAGTGTGTATGTAAACTTTTAAAGATAAAAAACATTTGTCAGTTACCAGATGGTAAAGATGACTATAATATGATAGCGGATTTTGATAATAATCTATATCTGAAATGTCAAAGCGTTTCAAGTAATGAATTTGAGGTCAAATTTGCACAAAATTATCGGCACCTTGAATTTATTTAGTTTGAATCCGACCTTAATAAAAATCGGTATCTTAGGATCCAAGGGGGTTTTTACAAAAAGTGAGAAGCTATCACATCTAAAATTTCTAGAACTTTGATTTAATATTGATAAAAATCGATACCTACCGAGAAGATGAAAAGTTCTTCATATGGAATTTGAAGTCAAAATTGCAAAAATAATTCGCCATCATGAATTTAGGTCTTAAGTTTAATACGACCGTGATAAAATTTATAGAACGCGGCCGAACCGCGGGTAAAAGCACCATCCGCCACACTTAAATCGGTTAAGGCAAACGCGAGATAATCGCGGGAAAACATTAACATGCAGTGAATAGATATTAGAACGCGGGCGAAGCCGCGGGTAACTGCTAGTGATATATATTTGTCGAGCGGGTGGCATGCTTAGTAATAACAAATGGTGCATAACTTTTAAAATTTTGATGATAACGACAATAATGAACTGCTACCTAAGTAGGTACCTGCTAGGTAGGTAGGTAGGTAGGGACTACTTTTGCGACGCATTATCAGACTGACGCAATTTATGAGCAAAGTACCTGATGGTCAGTATTTCTTACCCTTTGCGGTTTGCTCTATTTTATTAAATATAAAAAGTAATATTGGGTATGTTATTACTATTATTATTATTTGGGGGGATACGCCTGTCAGGGTCCTAGGACCCTGGGGGGATAGCGTCCACAGGGTCTTCATAGAGGTGAGGCATAAACTATACGATCTGACGCGTGACCAGAAGGCTGGATCATATTTAGCACAGCGGATCAGCATTGCCATTCAACGTGGCAATGCTACTAAGTTAGCCTTCTGGACACGCTACCGATTGACTGTGATCTGGGGCAATTTTGTTATTTATAGTTTAGTAGCAGTTTTTTTATTATCGTAAGTTTATTTTAGGCTCTAGTTTAATTAATAATTGTTTCTGAATACCTAATTATAGTTATCGAAATAAGCCCAATATTGGATACATGAGCCATTTTGTAGAGTTTATTTGTGGGCCCGAACAAAAACTTTACCTACCAGCCAATAACTTTACTGAAAGCTAATATCTGTAGGTTCCTATAATTGATACAATGAAATAGCCAGAATTGTCACAGCCAAACCAATTCCGTTTCAATGAAATTTTGTCCAGAATTACCACTGCGTTTGACTCATACGTTTGATTATGCAACGAATACAATCAAGCTCTATGTGTCAATGCCGGAAACGAAAATTGAAATACCTTATAAGAACAGTTGATTTCAGTTTTTGAAACTAGACCAACGTTTTTTAACATTCATTAATATAGGTTTTTTTGTGGAAGACGGCAAACTATTTTTATTAGACAGTTTGATTATATTTTTAAGTAGTAAAGCTACTATGTACCAATCAATATTATTTGGCATCAGCCGCGAAAGTTAAGGACGAGGATTAAAAATAAAAAAAAATAAAAAATTAGAATTATTTATTTTTAGAAATACACATTGTATACATATTTGCAGTGACTCTGACACTAGGCTGAGCCCGTCCTGCCGAGCCTCTTTATTAAAAATTAGCTAAACAAAAGCAAAACGCATGCGAGAAAAAACAAAAAATTAAATACAGTCATGTTGAACTATGTCACATTGATTAGCAAAATTAGAACATGAATTACAAATATAATAAATAGGTGGTGTCATGTCAGTTTCAATTAATCAGGATTAAAATCCCATGTCAAACGTTGGTGAACTCTGTATGGTTTCTTAATATCTAAACTTAAGTATTAACCCCCTTATTCATTAACGTTTGTTAACTTAACAAGCCGCTAATAATTGTTTGCCCCTGTCGGTCTTAACAATGTGTCCTTAGAGCAAAAGAGACAAACAATTATTAGCGGCTGGTTAAGTTAGCAAACGTTTATGAATAAGGGGGTAAATATTCATCTACTGTTTTACTTGTTTAGCCAAACAATTAACAACTTATTCTTATTAGTGTTTATTATCTGACTTCCGGTTAAATAGGACGTACTAGTGTTGAAGACACATAGAAATCATTTAATTGTAAAATTATGTTCACTAAGATAAGTAATTAATCGTTGTAGGTACCTAATGATCTACGTCCGTTTTATAAAAAAAAACTTGTAATCAATGTTTGCCTCCCGTTCTAACGAGTATGGTTGTTAGAAAGGGAGAAAAATTGCGGTTATGGGTGCAAACCTTTCATAAAAGGCGACCAAGACTTCGTCGCCTTCGCTCGAGCCTTTATAATTGCTCAATCCAGTCATAGACAACCATTTACGTTGTTTCCTGTTTTCAAATATCACGAATTTCCTCAACCCGTTCTGATTAAATAATATTTTTTACTATTCCTCTAAATACCACAATTATGTAATATTTAATATTTTTAAATGCAATACGGTATCGAATTTTTGATGTTTTCAATCGTATTATTATTTGCTATCATTATCAATTCATTTTGTTAATTTGTTTCCCTTAAGATACTATTCCCTCTCAACCGATCAAAGGTTCAAGAAGAGATCGCATATAGGGGTAAGTTTGCCTAGTACATTGCCTACACAATAGTTTTAGGTAGGTTTGCACCATATTGATTTTCTTTCTGTACACCAAAAAGATTAAAATTTCCACATGTTTTTCCTGTTTGCCTATTTTGAGGCAGACATTTTTTATAACGCGCATTATTATTGACTTCATTCTAGAGTATGTACTGATTAATAAGTAGTGTTGTGTAGTGTTGGGGAGGGCCAAATAATAGGAAATACCTGTTTTGTACGTTTTTTTTAAATATAATTATGTGTTGTGAGTTGTCTTAGCATTAAGTAGGTACCCTTATTTATTGTACTAACATAATGTATTCATTTTAAGTCTACTAACAAAATATGGATTTCTATTCTAATGGTCCGAATCAAATAGTTTTTATTTTATTTTTTATTATTTTTAAGTAACCTACTTACTGATAGACGGTGCGGTACCTACTATGCTGCGTTGAAAAACGAACTCCATTAATAACTATGCTTCGGAATACTTGAAAAAATCAAACAATCACCTTTAGTTTATCATAATTTACACCATGTTTCTAAACTAATGGATCTTAATATACAAACAATAGAGTCTAAAAGTTATAGACCATTGTAATAAGCAGTTTACCTAAACGTTTATTTTGTCGGTAGGTAAGCTTTGGCGCTCTAACTCCAAATTTCACCGTAAGTAGGTTGAACCATTACCCGATTCGCCAGACACTATAAAAGTGGAGATGTCGCCGATTGCAACATCGCCGTGCCGAATCGCATGAAAGTAAGATCTTCAAGTACTGGACCACGGTAGCTGGACGTCGGTCTTGTGATAAAAACTCTTGTTACATTGACATACATGCCTTTCTCTTAATGCGAATTCAGGGGAGCTACCTTGATCTCTTAATGCGATTCAGCTTAGGTTCTGATCGTCAGTAAGACATGTCGGCCATTTGTATATTACTAACGGATCCTTGTCCTAGCCCATGTATTAGGTTTTGAAGCGTCACTTTTCGGAGCTAGTTCGCCTTCTATGTTTTTTCCGTTCGCTGGGTATAGTTATGTATATAATAGATAGATACATAAGCACAACCAAAACACAAATATTTGTGATTCAAACCCAGAACATAAAAAGGCTTCGTAGGCAGGGTTGTTAATAATTTATGTCACTAGTTACTTTGACTTAGTATATGGCTGCATTAATTTAGCATATTTATATCGCCGATTGACAACCAAAACTCACTAAATAACAAATACCTAAAATTAAACTCGTACCTATCACAGTTCTCATGTAATACTAACTTAAGAGGTTGCTAAGAGTAGTGACAGTTTTATAGTGACTTTTGGTTGTCCGCGTGTGTATAATTTAAAGTCTTACCCCCTTATTCATAAACGTCTCTTAACTTAACAAGCCGCTAAGTATTGGTTATCCCTTTCACTCTTGTGGACATATTGATAAGACCGAAAGAGACAAACAGTACTTAGTGGCTTGCAGTTAGCAGACGTTTATGAATAAGGGGGTAAGAGAACAACCGCCTTAGCCTAGCGGTGAGGCGTACGGCTTTCGTGTTCAAGGGATTTTTTTCTGATTTCCCGGATCGCATTAGCAATTCATAGTTATGTACGAGTATAGAGGGATATTCGATTTTTCTTGCGTTATCCATCTAAGTTGGTAATTTGCCAGTCATAAATCATCACACACGTCGGATGTCAAATCTTAAGTTTTACTCTATCAGGTTCTAAATATATAATATATAGTTAAGGAATGAGGAGGAGTGTGAGGAATACCGAGATTCGACGTCGCACGAAAGTGCAAGACGCCGGAGACGTTATTACCAAACTGAAGTGGAGTTGGGCAGGACACATTAACAGGCAGCGTGATGGCAGATGGACCAAAATGTTAACGGATTGGTGGCCGCTTTTAGATGGGAGAAGCACAGGGCGTCCGACCGCTCGATGGGTGGACGATATTCGAAAGAGTACGGGTCACTTTTGGATGAGGTTAGCTCAGGGCCGGGTTCAGTGACTTACAAGAAGAGCTATGCTCAGCAGTGGGCGAATAACGGCTGAATATGACGATGATGATGACGATAGTTAAGCAACCAATAGCTTTCCGACTTTACTAGACCAATAAACGTATTTCATATCTGAATGACAAAGTTTTCTAATAAAACAAGTAAAAGTAATTTAACCCTTAACTTGGCAGTGTATATTTAAAGATACATGGTCTTTGACCCACTTTTTGTATTTTTTTTTAACACAGAATTTTTTGCTCTACACAGCGGCGAGGAGGCTAGAACGCACGATTTTTTAAAATTCTGCCAAGTTTAGGGTTAAGCCATACTTTCTTGCTAGTGTTTGATAGAGTTTATAAATCACTTTTAAGTTAAACGACACTTAGGTTATTATGTGAACTGTGGTGGAAAAGCGAGTCATTTCAGCTTAGATTCATTTACACTGTCGTGAACAAGCATGGAGTTTAATTGTGCCCGTACAAATTTAATTCAAATCTAACTACAAAATGACATTATGATGAGGGAACATAAATAAATATCTTGGGACATGTCATGTTACACAAATCGACCTAGTCCCACGGTAAGCTCAATTAAAGCTTGTGATGTGGGTACCAAGATACGTATAAATACTTAAATACATAGACAGCCATGACCAAGGAACAAATATTTGTGATAAATAAATACACAAATAATGCCCTTGCCGCGATTCGAACCCAGAACCTCCAGCTTCGTAGGGAGGGTCACTACAAACAATACTGTTTTCATCTATGTGTGCGAAATATTTGTGTTAAACATAAAAAAATTGATGCACCGAGATTTGATCCCGGAACCACCAGCTAACCTACCAACTAAACAATATAGGTAAGGTAAGATGGGGTAAGATGGAACGGTATTTTTAATGGGGTAAGACAAAAAGCAACTTGTATACGCTGTGCTAGAAGGACGACTTTTTGCCTTACCCCATTAAAAAAACCGTTCCATCTTCCCCTCTTAATTTAGTCAAAATACGAGTAGGTACCTAGGGAACAACTTATTTTTCATCACACTTGCTGTCTAAGCTCGCCATTGCTTGCGTGCATAACAGGAGTAATAGAAAAGTGAAATTCCCTAGGCAGTAATAGAAATATCAGTATGTCATTTAATAATATTATGTTATTATTTTTTGTCGGTAAGTGTGATGAAAAACATTGTATGCACAATGTACTAAAGCATAATGGTCCGGGTTTGTCATAACTTTATGGTTTTTCGTGGAAGTGAATACACACGAATCAATACAATTCCAGTATATTTATCAATGACATCACATTTTCTATACTGAATTTATTTTAGGTTTGCTATTCTAGCCTAACTCGTAACTTCCGCCTTCGCGGTAATTGTGCTGTCGGATATTAGATAACTTTCTATAAGTTCCATACTGGGCCTACATAATAGTTATATATATTATGTTTAACTAAAATTTTGCTGCCTGCGTAGTGCTGCAAACATTATTTTTATGAATAAAATGTATATACATACTCATGTTAAGTAATCACACACATGAATTTGTGTAGGGGAGAAGTATTATTGATGGCGTGGTTAAAACTCTTAACACGTTCGTTTCGACCCCTTACAAATTATGGTTAATTACGAGTTAAATTAATTGCCACAGAGAAGGTGTTAACCTTTTAACCGTTGCGGGGTAATAAGATCAGATAATCAATAACTCACCTCGCCAGAGCCTGGTAAATAAGACAAAGGTCTGATTTGGTTTTAATGGTGTAAAAATAGTCCTGATCAAATAAAAAATAATTTATAAAAAAAAGACGGACATTAGATTATTGCATACTTAGTAAATTACACGATACAAGTATGCTGATAGACTTATGTAGGTATACCTATGTTATAATATTTGTGCCTATTTTAAATGTATTTATTTTGATTGAGAAATGATATAAGAAATAATAAAACAAACTTCTTATATCAATAATTCTAGATATTAGATATCATGGAACAAATTCTACCGACGTCGGAGTTGGGGTAGGTACCTACTATTTATACTTAAAAACACAAATCGAAATATTTAAAAAATCGTTAGGAAAACCAACCAAGTAGGTAGTAAATTTATTTGAAAATAAATTAAATTTAGGTATAATATATGAACAAAGAAATATAAATATCTTGGGACATCTTACACAAATCCATAGTCCCGCGGTAAGCTCAATTAAGGCTTGTGATGTGGGTACCAAGCGACGATAAATTAAATCTAACTTTAAAAATAACTAAAGTTAACTTACAAAAATAACTAAACTTAACTTAAAATGAAAACGAACTATAAAATAAAAACCTTAAAATCAACCTGTAAAAGTATACAACCTACACGTCCACCTCCAAACCTTCCCCCGGTGGCAAGGTGTCCGTGGTGTGGAATAAATCGTTGATTTGTTCCACAAAATTATTTTTCTCAAACTTGCTACGGAATGTTGATGTTACTTACTTTGAATTAAACCCGGAAATACTATGTATCCGGTGGCATATGCTAAGATGATATGTAAAGAGATTTCATGTATTTATTTCACACCTAGGACTGCAAACAAACTGTCTTATGTTTTGAAACGTCAAATTGTGACACTATGTCTTGACATTCAGCCACAGAAAAAAAAAATAACCTAAGAACTAATGTCTATACCAACAGGTAAAAGGATACCTCAAACAGATTAAAAAAAAGTTTGGCGTGAATGTTTTTTTTTAATATTTTACGATACTGTACTATGGTTTATTTACAAATGAAATAGTAAGGTTCGGCGAAATCAGTTCGTTTTATTTCATGGCAAGTTTGAGAAAAGCACTATACAAATCTCGGCGAGAAACAGGGTTACAGGCCGCGTATCCCTATCTGGCCTCAGTTCCTTCGGCCAGATATATCTACTTGGCCTGTAACCCTTCGTTTCCCGTCCTCTATAGTAATGTACTATTAAGTTTTATTTTCAAAACTAGCGACTATTTTATAATTCTATTTCGTGATAATGATACGCAAATATTTGAATTACATGTTTTTTATGACAACTTTAGTAGAACTGGACGGAAATATAAAAAGAAAATTTGTTACAGAAAAAGTATCATCATAAAAGCATCATTGTTATAAAAATCTAATATCTTCTTATTACGAATTGTATTATAATGTTTCACGTGAGCGTTTTTATAATATCAATGCCGATGTATTCGTACTCAAGAGTGATAGGAAGTACTTACAAAAGAACTTTACTTAACGTTATTGTGTGGTTCTTATCGCTTCGGACTTGTTTAACGAGCAAGAAAAACGTGAAATCTTGAGGACACTATCCTCGGCATTCTTACCATGAGTTTGCGCCAATAGCTAAAGGTGCGTTCAAACCAAAAGAGCATTCGCTATTCTAGCCCCCCACTCTACGAATTCGATCGTTACACGAAACTTGATTGGTTGATTTCGTAGAACGGGCGATAGAACAGCGAATACTCTTTTGGTTTGAACGCACCTTTTACTGTATGTATCGTTTGTGCAATTTAGTTTATATCTCTCTCACTTTGCACCAATTCATGAGTACGAGCTGTGGGATATATTATATATAGTATGTTGCAGGGGTCCATATTGGCACTTATACAATTTTTACTTCGAATATTTTTACTAATACCGTTTTTTACTCATAATCATCATTACTCCGAAAATTTTATCTCATACTTTTTTTCTTGCTAATAATTATACTTCTACCTACAATGTTCATAACGATTTTTATTTCGAAATTTTATCCTCCTAAAGTCGTTAAGTAGATTAATCTGTACCCATAAAGTTATTTGAAATAAATTGTTTATTTATAAACATTTTCCCATTAGGTTCACCCTGTTGTGGTATAATTCTTTTATGAATAATTCTATATGATATAAACTATGTAGTCATAATAGGATTTGTGCCTTTTAGGATTTAGTATGGAGACGGTATCGCTAGAAATTTCCTAACAAAACATTCTGCCAATTTCCGAGGGGGACGAGGTAGCACACATGTAAACGATCTAACTACAAATGCATTTCTTCTTCTCGTTACTACTCACGCAAACTTAAACAATACCACAACACTAAGTTAAATTATCACACTAATACAGTAAAACTTATATAAAAAAAAAAATTCAAATTTTAACTGTTTATTTTTTAAGAAAGTAAGTAACGTTACAATGTTTTAGCTTAGTACAATCTTTAAAGTCTAAGATTATTTACTAAACATTTACTTTTTATTCTATGTTGTAGTTTATCCACTTATACATTATTGAGATCTTGAAGGAACATTTTCTTAATAATATTCTTAGTTTGAGTTGGTTTACTCTCCATACTACTTATAATATTTTTGGGAAAACTGTTTAAGACACTAGGCAGGTAGTTAGACCATATTCTTTGTCCATATATGTTGTTACATTTATTTACTATATATATTTTTTCATTTGCAAGTTTTCGTAGATTTCCTTTCCTGTTGTTCTTAACCAGATCACCCAATTTGTGTTTATATTGCAATACAGTTGCTAATTTAATCTTATCATATACACTCATAATTCTACAGTATTGGAAGAGTTTATGATAGTTATCTTTACATTGATATTTAATTTTTAGGGGAACTATTGTTTTTAACAGTCTAACTTGAAGGTCATATATACGCTGTATGTAAGTTTTGTATGTTCTACCATAGCTAGAAATTCCATACTCTATAATTGAATCTGCCATGGCCATATAGAGGAGTCGCAAGGTAGCGTATGACATTTTATGTTTAAGTATTTTTATGTTACAAAGAATAGCTCTCAGTCTTTTACAAACTAGCTCTACATGCAGACTCCAGTTAAACTTATTATCTATGATTAATCCAAGGTAAGTGTGGTGAGTTACAACTTCTAAGGTATCGCAATTACAAGGAGTGGAAGTGAGGTGCATGCATGGGTGATCATGAGCAGCTATTTTAGGTGTCATATCAGTTCTAATATAAGGTGAATGAATATGCAGTAATTTGGTTTTTTGATAGTTTATAGTCAGACCTGCGTCATGAGCCCACCTACACAGCACATCAAACTCACCCTGCATCTTACACTGCGCCATATTTTGATCTCTATCTGCAGTTATTAAGCAGGTGTCATCGGCGAACTGGTATACCGAGGCCTCCCGGTAAATATTACACATATCATTTACATAAATCAGATATTCAGTGGGTCCGATTATCGAGCCTTGTGCGGTTCCTTGCAAGGATTTTGTCAGCGAACTCTGCTCATTAGCTATTTTGACTGTGTTATATCTATTTGTATGGTAATTTTTAAAAAGTTCTAAGGAAGGCCCCTGTATACTACTTTGCACAAGCTTTTTGTACAGACACAATGCGGACACAATTTCAAACTATCGACGTAGGTGTAATCGAACCGATTAATATGGCTTTCAAGTGTCTGAAGATTATCGTATCGATATATTTTTCTAAACGTCATAGATTGACGTGCACCTTGGTACTATAGATTGTTGTTATGAGTATTTAAATAAAAGTAAACAGACGATTAGTAACAGTTATTAATTAATCAACCAATTTCAATACAAAACCGCCTGAATGTCTTGCCATTAACCTACTTCAATTGATTATGTTTTCGTTTATCGCGATCTTTGACTACAAAGGCTGTAACTGTAAGGAAAGTCTCGGTAAATCACGTGCATTTCGAAATCCGTAAATCAATTATAATATTTAATAAATAATATTAATTAGCGGTTGTAAAAGAAAACAATGTAGGTATGTAATCACATACGAGTAGGTATTATTTATTTTGTTGTAGTAAGAAAGTTTTAGTTAGCTGGGGTAAAACTCACTGAGGCTTAATTGTGAATACTCGTAAGGATACAATTTCAATACAAGTGCGTAGGTACAAGGTGCGTAGGTGCGTACACATACAACTTTTTGCAATAAGGCCGGTGATATTGATATTCCTTAGTGATATTTTAGTAAGTACCTAAATACAATTTATTATATAGGTCCAACTAGCGTTAAGTAGCACTTGTAAAAATGAAGCTATTGAATTCGATAAGACTGTGTTTTTATTTACTTACTGTGAGAACACTAATATACGTAAACACAAGTGTCCGTATCTCGACATTTTTATACCTACTCTCGACATTGTGTCATAAAGAGTAACGTTCACATCACTATGTTATTTTCCCGCCTAATACATACCTACTGCAAATAAGCGCAATAATTATTCAACCTTATTGGCTTACAAATAAGGTTAATATTAGACCAAGGCAGAGTCTTCTGTCTTACTTAATTCACTAAGTCTGATATTTCCTACAAAATTTAAAGATGGGTAGACCTTATTAACCTTAAATACGAGAATACAATAAATGTCAAACTTTCTCCATCAATCAAAAATGAAAATACGAATTGTGAGCGATATTTTTGAAACCGATTTTGCTATCGATTCCCTGGTACTTGATTTTCTTGAAAAATGTTGTAATATAAACAAATAAGGGCAAGATATGAAATGGTACCGCATATTTTGTATACATGATGTATTTGAACGAGTTTTGAATCCATACATAGCACATACAGGCATTTTGACGGAGCTTGTTACGGGTACATAACGATTACAAGACTGCGAAGAATCGATTAATGAAGTAGTTTTTATAAACAGGTTTGGACAATGTACAAATTCTTGGCCAAAGTTTTTGGCAGAGGGGAAACGATATGAAGGCGTCTCCATTACTAAATACTCAAAGGATTTGTGCAGAAACTGACGTTGTGGCATACTCAACTTTAGCATGTTTCGTTGTGGCAGATTTCGAGTTGTTCGAATATTATTCGAGCATAATTTCGATGCTCCTATTTATGATGAGGCATAATCTGGATGTGCATAAAAAGTATCGGCATAGTTTGTTTTAGCATAACAGAGAAGGAATAATTACAACCTCTCAATATAATCGAGGTAGTAGTAAATATTCTGTACGTTACTTAACTGAGCTGAGTATTTTCTAGGTTGCTAAAAAAAAATAACCTCGAAGACTAAGGCGGGAGCAAAGCTTTGGTTGCTTTATGTTGTATTAATTTTGACAAGTTTTATTACGATTATACTATACAACCTGTAGGCTTAACACAGGATTAGTGCGTCAATATGTCGCTGCGAGATAGACTATCCATCCCTTTTTTATTCATAAAGATAGTAAAATATGAAAAATTTATCTGACGGCGACATACTGAGATACCAAGCATGTGCTAATCACACAGAACTGTGATAGACTTTTAAGTGGGTATCGTATAACAAATTCGATTGAATATCATATCAAAAAAATATTTCAATAAGAGCGTGTTGAACAGAAAGTAAATCACGTTCAACGCTTAAGTTTTTTCGAGCGACCAACTCATGGTAACGATAAGGATACACAATTACGTCGAGATATGGTGCTCCACCCTGCCTCAACTTCACTCGTTATTAATATTGCACACAAACGCCAAGAGAACTGACGATACTTGACCCTTATGGCAATGAATATAAGGTCTTGAATGGTTAGTTTACTGTTTCGGTGATGATACGTTGTCAAAATAACCTTCACGTTTTCAAATAAGGTTCATTTTAGAAGATAGCTACGACCTTAACGAGTAATAAACCTCTTGTGCGATTTAATATGGTGTTCAAGGGGTTAATATGTAGGCACAAGTTGGCTGTAACCATTTACTTGACGAATGAGATTACTTTGCAGAGGAAACCTATTTACAGACATCTGCGACCATATATTACATGGACGTCTAACGCCAGCTCAAAAATGCTCCCAAAAGCAATTGTTCAATTGTGCCAAGATGGGCAGGACATAGCGCTTTTCTTAACACCACGCATATTTCGGCGCAACATCTTTGAAAAATGTTTATCCAACCAAAACTTTGATGCACCAATCACAACTATTTTTAAATGGCGTTTTAAGTTTTTATAGGTTGATATTGACATTCATTACTGTGATGCATTGAAGAGGGGGTGACAGTTGTCAAACAAAATTCTGGACCGTTTTTGAAAGGCAATTTAATATGGCGTGCGGCTTCCATGTTTTATTTGTTCGTAGACAGACAAAATTTTATTAAAATAAAATTCAAGCTTCAGTTATAGTTTCTATATTTCTCGTGTCAGCTGTGGGGTGTCGGCAGAAAGAACACATTAGTCACCACCCCAACTCTTTCCGCGGGTGTCGTAAGAGTCGACTAAGCGATTAAAGTGTCACTGACCATTCTATGATTTGATTGATAATAGGCAGCAGCGTCGTCATAGTGGACACACTACTGCGATCGCCAATCCGTTAGCCTAGCGTGGCGATGGTGGGCACTTACCTCCTAATGCATCTATACGCATAGTTAATAGGAGAGGCCTACGTCCAACAGTGGACTGAGATAGGTTGATGATGTGAGTGTGAGACCTTCGATTTTCTGTTTGGGGGGGGGGGGAGGAGGCTTTTTCAGTAATCCCAGTATCTCGCTCTAATCTGGAGCCAAGAGATTAGAGCGAGATAAGATGACATTAGTCACTGCCTTACATTACTTCTCGACCTATTTACGTACGATGTAGTGCAAAATCCTTTCACTTCGGATTTTCACGGAAACATCCGAATTGATATTGCCGTCACAATGAACTTCAGTATATAATGCACTGAAGCTAATTGAGACAGGGAGATTAATTCGGGCGTTTCCATGAAAAGCCGAAGAGAAAGGATTTTGCACTATATCTGTACACTGTTGTTTATTTACTCCAATTCAATTTCAAAACATAGGCAAGCTAATAAATCAAATACATAAATGAGTGGTTTGTTTTCCAACAATGCCTATCACCATTCCGATATCTACCAATGCCTAATCTTTAAGACGACGGTAATGAAAACACATTTGTTTCAGGTGGAATTAAAATGAAAATCTTGCACATTCCATTCCATTCTATATGTCGAACCCAATTAGAGATTGTGGCGCAAATGGATCCGAAATCAATCAACCGATCAACATGATTAGGGAACGTAATCGTGTGGCTCGGAGCTTCTCAGAATGACAATAGGCAGCGCAGTACTTACTCGTAAAAACCAGTATTTACGTGCATACTCAAGATCTAGGCCGAGTGTAGGTAATAACTCATAACAAACGTCTCGATCGCGTTTTCGTTTTCAGTGTCATTTGTATGAAACTGACGATGAAAACGTAAACGCGATCGAGACGTTTTTTATAAGTTATTACCTACACTCGGCCTTCGGAACGGGTCAGATGTAAACACTGTAATTTCATATTTTAACAACCAACGTAGTAAGGGTCACGGTCCATACAAAGTTGAGAAAAATTGTGCGCTGCGAGTTACAGTTTTGTAATTTTAACCAGAGCTATACTTCGTTTTTTTTTAGCATTAGAAAGACCTTTGCAGAACGAGATATAAGGTTTTTTTTACAGGCAAATTCTGCGGATCGAACTGTAAACACGAGTTATTAAATATCACGTATTTATTATCATGCTATATTAATACATACATTACTCAGTGTTGTGAACAGATAAGAAACATAATGTTAGTTAATTTATATTCTAAGATGAAAAGATAAGAATTTTAATAAATTGCGTTTGCAATTTTTCATGGAAAGGCTGTACATTAAAAAACCTAAAGAGGCAGAGTTCTCACACAATTTTAAAACGTCACTGTCACTGTCCTTCGATTTCATATTGTTGTCGGTTGAGTCGGTTGTGTTTTCTATTGCTGTTAGCTTCCTTAAAGATTGTTGTTATCGTTTTTGTTCAATTTCGTTATTAATTGTTGATCTATTTAGATATTTTGTTTGTTGGTGCACATTTAAAATGGATGAAGTCGCAGCAGGCTCCGGCTAACGTTTTTTCATCTCTAAAGAAGAAACGGCAGAAGCAAAATACTCTGACTGCCAGTGAAAAGCGGATGGTGGTGAATATTTACAAATTAGTGTCAGAAATGTGCCATAGAAAGGAATATCCCACTAAATCGGACCGTGTGAAAAAGACTGCTGAGACTGCTGGCATATCGTTGGCTACGGTATACAACATTTTAAAAGAAAATAAGTTTTTAAATGTAATTAGATAATATAATAGATAACACTGTGGAAAATTTTATTATAAACGTTGGTGGTTCAGAGTCCTCGGACTCTTCCACTGACAGTGAATAAAACTATGTATGTCATCTGAGTTTTATTTTCTAATTTGTTACCAAATTCAATATTTTTGAAGGCGGTTTTATTTTTATTTTAAAATATTTTATTTTTTGCTTTTTAGTAGTGTAAAATCGCTATTTAGTATGCTCTAAATACTTATAATTTGAATGTACTGCACTGTAATAGGCCAGAAAACCTGAACTGGATAACTTAAGTATTCAAAGAATTATCCCATTATCAAGGAGATATACATTGTATCATCAGCAAGTATGAATAATTTCAAAGATTATAGGTAACAGCCTTAGCATGCCATTATTTAAAGAATCACTAACCGCTAACCAACATGTCATAACTACTAAGCAACAGCGAACGGAAAAAACATAGAAGGCGAACTAGCTCCGAAAAGTGACGCCTCGAAACCGGATACATGGGCATCGATCTATATGACACAGAGCCTTAGTATACAAATGGCTGACATGTCGCGCGGTCTTACTGACAGCTGGCGAAAAAATTTCAAAACTAAGTAAATATGACCCGTTACGCCGTCAAATGCACAGAAGACGCTGACACAAGCACCTTAAAAAAGATGGAATCACATTTCACAAGAAATAGTCTCACTACATTTTATTTTAAATTTATTTGTTTTGGGGCAATTTTATATGGGGATGGTATAATGCCACCTTTTGCTCTGCCATGTACTCTGGCATCCTAGCACGTATGTCCGTTCATTATTTAAATGTAGTACCTATGCTGTGCTAGTAGGAATTACAATGGCGACAGCTCATACAATCAAATAATACCACATATTTGGTAAAAATGTACAAATCATCGTGATAGCATTTGCAATGACGATAAAATAAAATGTGCAGTTTCAGTTGTATGAGAAATTGTTTTTTTTTTTGTTTTTACATTGAACATATTAGTTTAGTTTATTTTTATTATCTTTTCCTTCGTCTACATTTCTAAACAGTAGCGTTCTATTCAAATAAACCAAAACCATCTCCTAGCCGTCGTTTGTCGAAATTTGTAGCATACACAACCTAAAATAAAATTTGGTGAATATGTTCGCCGTTTGTTATTTAAAACTGGTAAAAGTGGAGTTTTAAATAATTAGGTACAAGTGATACAACATACAAATGTAACAGAAAAACCTGAGGTTTTTTTTAAGATTCTACTGTTATGTAGCAGTAGAATATGCATATTAGCCTACCTATATGCAGGTTATGGAGACGAGATCGGGGATAATAAATAGCAAGAATATATAGAATATTCGAAAAAATATTTATATTAATAATTCAATTTCTTTAAATATCTTGTGTCTTAAATTGCTTAATTCAACAACAATAACAACAATGATTGTTGTTATTATTGTCCACTTGTTTTTCTGTATTCACCACGGGAACGCAGAAAAACAAGAAGCAAATTAATTTATTAATGAATATTTTATTTCAAGTTATCGCAATAAAAATGTGTCATGTAAAAATTGCTCTCCATTGCATTAAACCGTTTACGAACAATGCGTTCTTAATGACACATGTATTTTGGTAACGATCGCCATTTTGTAACCAACCAATCAGAACGCACTGTTTTGACGTTGACCAATTATATTTATGGACATTTGCGTAATTTAAACCGACCTCATCGTTTTGACGATTTTGATTGGTAGCTCAGTGCACATGCGTATATCCAGTTATTGCCCGTTATATGAACAGAATTTGATATGAAGGGATGCTTCTATGTTTTTTTCCTTCGCTGCTAAGCAAACACTTAAATAGATCTCGAAAATGTATGACAGTTGTTATATTCAATGAATTATCCTCCAACTCCTAAACGTTAAGGAGTTTTTTTGTCTACCCTCACTTTTAACTGCACTTGTGTTTTCTGTTGCTCATTTCGTAAAAAGCCGTAAATATTCGAAAATCAGTCTGTTTTAGTGAAATAACTGTGAATTTCGTTAGAAACAAGTTTAAATTTAATGTGGAAGTGTTATCCATAGCGGTGACTGTGTTTCTGTGGACATAATTTCGAGTATAAAACTTAACCTCAAATCTTATTATAAAATGGCTTCCTGCTTGAAATGCTCTAGTATCTTACCTAAACCGGACAGTCAAAACCCTAAAATAGTGTGTGGAGGATGTGATAGGTTGATATGTGTAAAGTGTAGTGGATTGCTTGTAACGGAGTTAAGGGTAATGGCTCTGCAATCGCCGACGTTGAAATACTTATGCCCAGACTGCGTGCTTGGAGTGCGCCAGTTGCCAGCCTTACGGAAGCAAGTAGATGAGCTGAAGCAAGAAATCGAGGCTCTGAAACAAAATCAAGGCCAGCAATTTGGCTTAGAAACCGTTATTAGCGAGTTGGAAGACCGTAATAGACGTAGTGCTAACGTCATTGTGTTTGGCGTACCGGAAATATCGTTGACGGGTGACAATTCCATTGAGGCGCGAAAGGAACACGATCTCCAGCTTGTGCAAGATATTTTGGCCGAAGTACCTATACCCGAGGAACCACTCGTTACCATCAGACTGGGTAAGCCCCAATCTGGGGACAAGCCTCGCCCACTTAAGGTGATATTCGCAAGCAGGGCCACGGCAGTTAAGGTTTTAAAGAACAGAAATAATATTCGGAATAAAAATGTATCTATCAAGAATGATCTAACACCATACCAGCGTGAGTACCTTAAGAAACTTCGCACTGAGCTCGACAAAAGGATTGAGGCAGGTGAGTCTGACCTTACTATCAAATACTTGAATGGCAAACCGACTATTGTCAGGTCTCGCCAAGCGACCGAGCCATCCGAAGTAGTGAGAAAAAACTAGGTGGCAATAGTTTTATTCAATTACTTTTCTACACGAACCTGGCATCCTTAATGGCGAAACGAGACCTATTCTTATTGGAAATAAACAAACTGGAACCTACCTTTATCATTATTACGGAGACACATCTAAAACCATCAATCAACAATAATCTAATAAACATCAAAGGATATAATCTATTTAGACATGATAGGTGTACTGGTAGAGGTTGGGGAGGAGTCGTGATATATGTAGCAAAAGAGCACAAAAATATCCCAATATTTTCAGAATTACACCCAGACTATAATAACCAAAACAATGTGGAAGCGCTTTGGGTTAATATTAACTATTGTAATTTTAAATTACTACTTGCTGGTGTATACCGTCCTACACACTACACCTTAGAAGATAGTGACGCAACCTTGTTTGAGACAATTAGAGAGGCATCAACGACATGTGCAGGAGCGCTTCTTATAGTAGGGGACTTCAATCTACCTGATATAAGCTGGCCATTACAGAAACTTGATGGCTATAACGCTCTTCATGACAAGTTTCTGGAAGTCTTTACTGATACAAATCTCCATCAGCTTGTAGCAGAGCCGACTAGAAAAAGGAATGATGAAGAGTCACTATTAGATTTATTCCTATGCAATGAGGAAGATCTTTGCACTGGTTTAGTTCATCACCCCCCAATTGGCAAGAGTGATCATTTGGTTTTACTGTAAGTTGCAATTTCAAGTCGACCACACACCGGGCATTGCTATGAAACAACAACGCAAAGACTTTTTCAAAGCAGATTATGATAAGATCAGCTTGTTACTTACCGATTCATGTTCTAATATCAGAGATGACCCTAACTGCCAATCTGCTTGGGCCCATCTAAAAAATAAAATCCAGGATGTGATAGCGGATGTAGTACCACTAAAACGAAAATGTAGAGTCAATGTCAATAAACCATGGATTGGAACGGACATAATTAAATTAACTAATCAGAAGCTCATATTTTAAAGACAAACGGGTCTTAATCGCGTAAACTTACGTTTAATTATATCCTGACGTTTCGGGCATGACGTTACACCCGTGGTCGCAGGCAGTCTGCCCGAAACGTCAGGATATAATTAAACGTAAGTTTACGCGATTAAGACCCGTTTGTCTTTAAAATATGAGTGATAATCGTGAAAGTTTAAATCAATATAATCAGAAGCTGATGAAATGGAAACTATATAGACTTAGTAACTCGGAAGAAATCTATAAAGAATATAGAACACTAAACAACCAAATTATTTCTAAAGTTAGAAAATCACGTATCGAATTTGAAAGGAATGTCGTTTTAAAGACCCCTAAACTTTTTTATAGCTATATTAGACAAAGCTTATCATCAAAGGTATCTGTTCCTCCAGCATTACGAGAAGTGAGTTCACAAACAATCAAGAGTGGGAGTAAAGAAGTAGCAAATATTTTTGCAACCCAGTTTAGCAAATCATTTGTAAGAGAACCTGATACAGTGCCCATTCCGCCTGTCGGTACTCCGAGACTGCTTAGATCCTTGGAAGAAATTGTTTTCACCCCTGAAGCCGTGGAAAAAACGATTAGCACTTTCAGAGATGATTCCGCTATGGGGCCAGATGGTATTCCGGCAACTTTACTGAAGAAATGCAGTCACGTGTTGGTTGAGCAACTTTCTCATATAATGACACTATCCTTCATGTCCGGTACTATACCTCAAGATTGGAAGGAAGCGACCGTTACACCAATCTACAAGAAGGGTGATAAATTAACAGCTGCAAATTACAGGCCAATAAGTCTAACGTGCATTGCCTGTAAAGTAATGGAGAAAATTATTGCTACATGTATGAGGAACTTCTTATCTGAAGAACATATCATACTCGAAGAACAACATGGTTTTGTACCGAGACGGTCAACAGTGACTAACCTGTTAGTTAGCCTGGATTACTGGACCAAGAACTGGAATGAGCATATTCCAACGGATGTGGTTTATTTGGATTATGAGAAGGCCTTTGACCGAGTACCTATAAGAAGGCTTATTAGTAAGTTGGAACACTACGGCATCCGCGGACGGCTTCTAAGATGGATTCAGGGCTTTCTTAGTGGAAGAATATTACGAGTCAGAATGGGAGATGACCTGTCCGAACCTACCGAGGTACTTAGCGGTGTTCCACAAGGATCAGTCCTCGGACCAATTCTTTTTGGAATATTTGTAACGGATCTAAAGTCTATTGTCACGTCGGGACTGTCACTCTTTGCTGACGACACGAAAATTATGGGAAACCCACTTCTAATGCACAATACGATACAGGAGGACCTAGATCGAGTTGTAAAGTGGACACAGGACTGGCTAATGACACTTAATTCTGGAAAGTGTTCCGTTCTTCATATCGGGGCGAAAAATCCACAACTCCCTTACACAATAGAATCGCAAGTCCTAAAGAAAGTGAACTCGCATACAGATCTTGGTATCACAGTGACTAGTAACCTTAAGTGGGATACTCACATTCTTGGTATAACGAAAAGTGCCAACTCATTATTATACCTTGGACGGAAGACTTTCAAGACAATTGACAAGCCATTATTTATGAAATTGTATAAAATTTACATCAGACCTCTTCTTGAGTATGCCTTCCAAATATGGAGCCCGTACTTTCGGAAGGACATAACGCTCCTTGAAAAGGTGCAACGTAGAGCAACCAAATTGGTGTACGGATTACGTAATAATTCCTACGAACAACGGCTGCTCAGTCTTGGTTTGACAACACTGGAAGTAAGAAGACAGCGAGGTGATCTAATTGAAACATATAAGATTCTACATGACTATTACGACTTACCCAATTTAAGGAACATATTTGCGATGAGTATGAATCATCAGTTGAGAGGCCACAGCTTAAAAATCACTCGATTACCCGGCACAAGCAATCCTAGAAAGCACTTTTTAACAAACCGAGTTGTACAACAGTGGAATAAGTTACCAGAGTCAGTGATAAGTGCCCCAACAGTGAACAGTTTCAAAAACAGACTTGACAAACATTTAAAAGAAATTAAATATAAACTTTATTAAAAATAATCAATAAGTGCAGTGATATACATGCATCAGCTTTCAGCTGCTAGTGTATCATTACATATAATAATAATAATAATATACCTTTCGTTATCAGCTCACCAACATCAGACTATGACCACCTAAAGGCAAATACTCAAATAGCTTCCAAAATACATGAACTAAGTTATATTTAAAGAATTATCCCCGAACTCCTAATCTCTAAGGAGTTGTACCTTCCATCATCAGCTCACCGACATGAAAGGATGACCACCTAACCGCAAATACTCGAATAGCTTCCAAAATACATGAAATATGTTATATTAAAAGAATTGTCCCCCAACTCCTAATCTCTAAGGAGTTGTACCTTTCATCATCAGCTCACCAGCATGAAAGGATGACCCCCTAAAGGCAAATACTCAAATAGCTTCCAAAATACACGAAATATGTTATACTTAAAGAATTATCCCCCAACTCCTAATTGCTAAGGAGTTGTACCTTTCATCATCAGATCACCAACTTAAAACGTTCAGGACTAGATGCAAATCTATATATATAAAAGAAGAAGCTCCCTTATAAAGATGCACGCACAGCCTAAACCCCTGGTCCTATAGACTCCAAATTTGGCACGTAGGTTCCTTTTATGGTGTTAACGATCACTAAGAAAGGATTTTACAAAATTCACCTTCTAAGGGGTTGAAATGGGGGTCCAAAGTTGGTATGGCGAAATAAGATTAGTTGAACTATTTGATCCGAAACTTCGCAAAAGTATTCTTTAAAGTAATTGAGTAAAGGTATGTTAAAGGTTTTTTGAAAATTCAACCCCCGAAAAAAGGTAAAAAGGGTGACGAAGTGAAAAAATGTAGTTGGGTATCGTTTCTATGGTTTATCGGGACGTAGATCACGAATACAATAACTATTTTTAATTTTAACGCGGCGGACGTGAAATACTATGTACACGGTTATGGTGTAATGGGGTAAAATTCGAAAAATATCAATATAATTTTATTATTTATCTTTTATCTATATATATAAAAGAAGAAGCTCCCTTATAAAGATGCACGCACAGCCTAAACCCCTGGTCCTATAGACTCCAAATTTGGCACGTAGGTTCCTTTTATGGTGTAGACGAGCAGTAAGAAAGGATTTTACAAAATTCACCTTCTAAGGGGTTGAAATGGGGGTCCAAAGTTTGTATGGCGAAATAAGATTAGTTGAACTATTTGATCCGAAACTTCGCAAAAGTATTCTTTAAAGTAATTGAGTAAAGGTATGTCAAAGGTTTTTTGAAAATTCAACCCCCAGAAAAAGGTAAAAAGGGTGACGAAGTGAAAAAATCAAGTTGGGTATCGTTTCTATGGTTTATCGGGACGTAGATCACGAATACAATAACGATTTTTAATTTTAACGCGGCGGACGTGAAATACTATGTACACGGTTATGGTGTAATGGGGTAAAATTCGAAAAATATCAATATAATTTTATTATTTATCTTTTATCTATATATATAAAAGAAGAAGCTCCCTTATAAAGATGCACGCACAGCCTAAACCCCTGGTCCTATAGACTCCAAATTTGGCACGTAGGTTCCTTTTATAGTGTAGACGAGCAGTAAGAAAGGATTTTACAAAATTCACCTTCTAAGTGGCTGAAATGGGGGTCCAAAGTTTGTATGGCGAAATAAGATAAGTTGAACTATTTGATCCGAAACTTCGCAAGAGTATTCTTTAAAGTAATTGAGTAAAGGAATGTTTAAGGTTTTTTGAAAATTCCACCCCTGAAAAAGTTAAAAAGGGTGACGAAGTGAAAGAATCAAGACGGGTATCGTTTTTATACTTTATCGAGTCGTAGATCACGAAAACAATAACGATTTTAAAATTTAACGCGGCGGACATGAAATACTATGTACACGGTTATGGTGTTATGGGGTAAATTTCGAAAAATATCAATATAATTTTATTATTTATTTATATATCATGTTCATTTATGGTTCTAGAGATTCCAAATATAGTGCGTAGGTTTCTTTGAGGGTGTAGGGAAGCTCTAAAAATGGTTAGGTCAAAATCCACTCCCTAGGGGGTGTGATAGGGGTCCAGGGTTTGTATGGCGAAACTTGATCAATTAAAATACCTATTTCATCCCAAATTTCACAGGAGTATCCCTAAACATAAATGAGTAAAGACGTGTTTTAAGTTTTTGAGAAATCAATCCTTGAATGTTGTAAAAAGGGCAAACAGTAAAAATCAACATGGATATCGATTCCACGGTTTATCAAGTCATTGTTCACGAAAACAATAACGATTTCAAAATCTAGCAAGGCGGACGTGTAACACCGCTTACCCTGTTATGGGATGGAATTTGATAATCTATCTATCTATATACATAAAAGAAGAAGCTCCCTGACAAAGATCCACGCACAGCCTAAACCCCTAGGTCCTGGAGATAATAAAGTTCTTCATATGAAATTTTAAGTCAAAATTGCAAGAAAAGTTCGCCATCTTTAATTTAGGCATTAAGTTTAATACGACCGTGATAAAAATTTATAGAACGCAGCCGAACCACGGGTAAAAGCACCATCCGCCACACTTAAATCGGTTAAGGCAAACGCGCGATAATCGCGGAAAAACATTAACACGCAGTGAATAGATGTTAGTACGCGGGCGAAGCCGCGGGTAACTGCTAGTACTTGATAAGTCTTCGAAAATAAATGAAAAATGTCATGTATGCCTACAACATTTGAAGAGTTACCTCGATTTCTCCAGGATCCCATCATCAGATCTGAATTCGGTGACAATGGGACCAACTAGAAGGTATACCCTTTCAAACAAAAAAAGAATTTTTCAAATCGGTCCACGCGTCTTCGAGTAATCGGGGAACATACATAAAAAAAAAAAAGATTTTGACGAATTGTAAACCTCCACCTTTTTGAAGTCGGTTAATAATCGGGGAACATACATAAAAAAAAAAAGATTTTGACGAATTGTAAACCTCCTCCTTTTTGAAGTCGGTTAAAAATATCGAAATACAGCTTCTACATACTTCGAAATTCAAATATAGACAAAAGTGTCACTTTTGAATTTATTCAGTGCTTGTTCCTAGGAAGCTTTTGCTACGAAAACGTTGCTTAGATTGAGAAGATCAACATCTCCATTTTTAGGGATTCGTAGCCAAAATGGCAAAAACGGAACCCTTATAATTTCGCCATGGCCGTCTATCCGTCTGTCCGTCTGTCCGCAGCATAGCTCAGTGGCCTTTAATACTATAAATTTGCAATTTGGTGCAGGTGTATACATATTAATCATGCCAACAAAGTGTTATAATAAAAAGTAGTTTTTTTTTTCGGGTACCTCCTCAACTGGTGAAGTGGGGATGATTTTTTTATTTGCTGCAATCAATGACATTAAATTATAAATGGACGCACAGAGCCAAACAACAAAACCAAGAAAAGTGGCACTAAAAGTCATTTCTATCATGTTTCAGTTGAAGCTAATAACGCTTACAATAAACACTTACAATAAACTATAATAAAAAAAACTCAAAGAATAAAAAACTTTGTGAAGTGAGCAATAAGTGTCAAATTTGCGAACAACACCGCAAAATAGTAGAAACTTTTTATGTTTAAGGAATAATGATGCTATACCGTAAGGTGACCAAATGTCAACTGTCAGAACTGAATAGCGGAGCAAAAGGATCGCAATATTTACTTCTGCAGCCCATTTTTTGGGGCCATTTTTTTGGGCTGTTTGGGGATCCTCTTATATATTCTAAATCAATGGCTGCAATCCTATAGTGTGGGATATCATTGAATAGATGTCTTAAAAAGAATAAGGGTTTTAAAAGAAATATATTTTCGGAGATAATCGCTCCAGAAGAAAAAAATCCCCCCCCCCCCCCCTTAGCCGGTTTTATTTATTAAACTCTTCAGGCTTTGGATGCAACATATTTATTGATATTGTGTTTTGCCTTGCGTAAATATTGCCAGACCGGACCGGACGATTAAATTTACAAAGATCACTTGCAGACGACTCGGACCTAATTAAAATTCCAGCTTAGAACCGGGTCTAAGAGATCCTTGCACTTAGGTACAGAGATATCGAAAGTAAACGTCACTTACTCGAGCAAGGTCGAGAGATTGTCCATTACCATTCTGAGATTCTTGCATTCCCAGGCTGTTATTTAAATTAGACATTAAGTAGCCACTTGATGTACTAATATTCAGTCTTTAAGTTGAGTTCTTCTCCTCAAAGTTGATATCAAATTTCCTTTTTTTTTAATTTTACAATTTATTAGAT
>JALPQI010017487.1:0-11933 GCA_025490895.1 Thaumatotibia leucotreta | reverse complement strand
AAATGAGCTAAAAAGTTTTTTTGAACTCATGGTTTTTTAACTTGTAATTATAGCAAAAAAATTTTTTTTTTGTGTTACACCGATTTAACTTTTTTGGTATAAGTCGACTGCAGTAAAAGTACATACGAAACGGGAAAAAAATTGTTTTTTTTTTTGGAAAAAAATTTTTTTTTTAAGTTTTAACTATTTAATTATGACTATTTATTGGGTTATTAGTGTACCGTTTCATTTTCTGCTCTTATTACAGGCCACACCCTGTATACATAATATATTCTTGCTCTATATTCTATACTCGGTTTGGTTAGATATTTAAAAAAAGGTAAACAATCTTGCAGTATCTTTTTATTGAAAACTACAAATAGAAAATAAGTTTTACCAAATATACGTAATATAACAAAGGAATACAGTGATTTACATTGTTTTGATTCATTAAGTACCTAGTTTGGATTTTTAAATACATTTTTCAATAAAAAGATAGTGCAAGATTTTTTACCTTTTTAAAATACCTAACCAAACAGAGTACAAGTGAGACAATTTTTACATTTTGTTTACAAGTGTGATGTTTGCGCCGGTAACCAATTACAATTATGGTCTCGTTTATACACTTTTCGACCCAGCGAATATTCGAGCCGGTAGCAGTCGAGCCAACGTATATTTGTGACCGAGATTATGGGATGACAATCTCGGTCACAAATATACGTCGATTGTCCAATCGAAACATTAATTTTGATTTTAGGATACATTATTTCTACGATTTTCGACACAGCGAATATTCGATCCATAATAGCCACTCAATAGCTTTTGGTAACTGTGGTTACCAGCTGTCACTCTTATTTTACATAGGAGTAAAAGTAGCAGTTGAGCCAACGGACTTTAAGATACTCCTATAGTGCGTACGTATCTCAGTTCCGATTCAATAGTGACATACGAGGTTACTAAGAGTGGTGACAGTTTTCATAAGAACTCTACCTGAACTTCACTCCACAGAATGTGATATTTTTCTGCGCGAGTGCAAGACTGAATTTTCATAGTAGAGGAGAGTGGGGTACAGTGGATCCCTTTTTTTTTACAAATGTTGTAGTGGTGTTATTTTTATTTGTAATTTTCTAGATACCTTATTGTCCCACCTATTCCTTAGAGGACTCATTTTCCAGCACAAGTATATAATTTACATATAGCTTTAAAATCATTTTCATTATAAAAAAGTGAACTAAAGTTACCTCTTCAATCAAAAATCACAGAACAGTTCCTAGTTTGAGGTAAAAAAACCAAGAACAAGACTTTTCAGGTATAATTGAAAGTATCTTCCGTTATTTAGTTACTCCAATATTAGTATCACACAGATGAGCAAATTCGTGAAAAAAGAATACCGGATTATTAAAGCGATAAATAAAGCTAATGCAAAATATTCACAGTGCACCTTTATTCACTGTACCCCACTCTCCCCTATTTTTCTGCACAGTCTGGTTGGTACTGTATGCAGATATTTTCTCGCATAATGCATTCGCATAACATAGTTTGATGTTGGTGTTGAAATGTAGACCTCTTTAACTCTTGTCGGTTTCGATCACCGACACTCATGTAGAAAATGCTCACTTTCATCACTTGTATTCAGTAACAATATTTATTCGGCAAAACACAGCTCATAATAATGTCGAAAATTAAATAGTATATAAACATTATACTTAATTACAAATATATGAATGTTTCTTGTCACCAAGTTCAATACCATTTTCTTGAAACGTGTTCCGTTACATTTTCATTAGGTTCTTTCCGCTGAAGTATCTTCCCAATCTTCAACTGTATTTCAATATTCAACTGAAAAAATATGATTGTATAAATATAAGTATGGTTGTGAGATTAACAAGCCAAAGAAAAAGGCAAGTGTCATGATTTGGCAAGTAACGATTAAGTTAGCGTTTACTCGATACGTAAAGTAGGCGCTCGGCGCTTGATTCATGATGTACTGGAGCATCATGTGAGCGTGATAAAATGCTTTATGTATAGAGTAAACTCTAACGCTGAACAAAGTGTGTCCCGCCTGGAAAATGCCAGTGTTATGACCAGCCAGGTCAACAGATTTGACCCCGTGTGACTTTTTTTGTGGGGTGAGGTGAAACGGCGAGTATACGTTGAAGAGGCCCAAGTCCAATAATAAGAGCATTTTGATGAACTTAAAAGTGAAAACTTGTGATGGGAAATATCGAAGGAAACATTCATGTAAATTAATTAATAAGCATGAGAAATGGACTCCATTAATTAGGTATGTTTTTTTGATTCCAATCATTGTACATAATAGTAGTTTATGCAACTGTACGTAATGCCTGATTACGTATAGTTGCATACACTACTTTATCTACACACATATCATAAGTGCTCTAAGATGCGTTCAGAAACAGAGCCTTCTCATACTTGGCTCTCGACTTTTGCGGCAACAGGTTGTTAGTTGCTGTCATAGCTGCATTGAGTATGTCCAGCGGAGTGCTCATATCGTTATCCAAGTCACTGCCACTCATTATCAAATAATTATCAATATTATCACAAAGTATTTACAACTTTTCACAATTTTTCACTTGTAAGGCAATAAACAAAAGGCAGGAATGGCACCGATTTGAATTTCTGTATTTTTTTTACATCATAGACTACCGAATGATGTCCCTATTCTTGTCACTCGATATGAAAATATCGTCCGATTGTTACTAAAAAATATACTGAATTAACTTATTGTGTTGATGACTGGCTGAATATTTATAGATACCAGAATAGGCACCCCACTTGAATCTGACAGCTGTTCCAAATTTAAAACTCATAACCTCCGGAAAAATCGTATATAATGTTAACTTTATGTATGTGCCAAGTTCTGATGGTGGGTAATGCTGGTCATTGTCTATTGTTTCTGGACGCATTTTAGAGCACTTAACGATATTTGTGTAGATAAAGTTGATTTAAAATTTTGAAATACGCCTCAATAAAGAAAGTTTCTGTGCTAATTTGTAATTTTATCACGTTTCCCCGACATAATTTAAAACATTCGACAAATTTAACACACAGAAAATTTCTTTATTTTGACGGTCCTAAGCCCGTGCAAGTAAGACGGAGGATTTGGGATCTAGTAAGATATTTTTGCCAAGTCATAATGATAAGTTGATACCCGATGCACATTACCGCCGCCGCTTTTCCTGTAAGGTATGCAAGTAGTGGGTAGATCCATTGATGTCAATATTTCGGGTAGTTAAGAAATAAATCAGTCAGCTATCAACCGGCCTTTCATTCACTACACTGGCGACAGGATTTCGGATTTTTTATAGTTTTCGGTTAAAAAACAGTGCTATTTAGTGACTAAAAATGCCAATCGGGAAATTAGAACAGTTCGATCTATCTTCGAAACAGTGGCCCGCGTATATTCGCCGCGTGAAACAATATATGTTGTTAAATGAAGTGAAGGCGGAACTTCAGGTGCCATTGTTAATAACGGTTGTCGGTGACGCCACGTATGCGTTAATGTGCGACTTATGTTCACCGGCGCTTCCAGAAGACAAGACATTTGAACAGCTGGTCAATTTGGTAACCGAACACTTGGAACCACAGCGATCAGAGATCGCCGAACGTCACGTTTTTAGGTTACGTCGGCAGCGGGTCGGCGAGCCGCTCGCCGAATATCTTCAAAATTTAAAACACCTGGCGAGCACCTGCGGCTTCGGCACCGCCCTCGAAGTGAATTTGCGAGACCAGTTTGTGTCGGGACTCGCAAACGAAGCGATGCGATCTCGGATATTCGCCGAAAAGAATATACAGTACAAGGAGGCGGTGGAGCTGGCTCTCGCACTCGAGGCCGCAGAGAAACACGCCGAGGTCAGCGGCTCGGCGGTAGCGCCGGCGAGCACCTCGAGCGGCGGCGGCAGCGGCGGCGGCGGCGATGCTGGCGAAGGGCTGCATCACACGAGCGCACGGCGCGGGGGGCGCGGCGGAGGCCGAGGGCCCGGGACCGGCGGCGCGGCCGCGGCCCGGGGCGGCCCGCCGCGCGACGCCCAGGCGCAGGCGCAGTGCTGGCGGTGCGGGAAGGCGCATAGGCCAGATAAGTGCAAATATACGCATTATAACTGTGACGAGTGCCACGAACGCGGACATTTGAAGGCGATGTGTGGAAAAGGGCGTGATTTGCGACGCCGGTACGGGCGGCAACACTTTATCGATGAAGAATCGGACGACGACTTGTTTAACATCAGAGTGTCATCGCAAGGTAACAAACCTTATTTTATTATAGTGAACATTGATGGACAGGACGTCAATTGTGAGATTGATACGGGCAGTCGTATATCGGCTATTAGTGTGGACTTATATAAACAGCTGTTCCCGCGAAAACGTATTGAGAAAAATAATTCATTTTTTTACAGTTATAATAAGTCACCAATCGAAACTCTTGGGTACATATCTGTCGATGTTACGCTTAATAACGTTACAGTAAATTCCTTGCGTTTGTATGTTATTCAAAATGGGGGACGGCCACTTTTAGGTCGAGAATGGTTGCGCGCTTTAAAAATTAATACAATTTGGTTAAATGAGATTGTGGAGGAGGATCGATTTGTGACCGAGTTGTGTAACGAATTCCCGGATGTATTCACTAATAAATTAGGTACATGTAAAAAAATGATTCAATTACAGCTCACAGATAATGAAACTGTATATGTTCGCGCGAGACCCGTGCCACTCGCGTTGCGTGAACGTGTCGAGCGCGAACTCGAAAGCCTCGAGAGCGACGGGACCCTGTGCCGCGTGGACCATTCAGACTACGGAACGCCAATTGTTCCGGTTGTGAAACAAAATGGAGATTTACGCATATGCGGGGATTACAAGGTGACGATAAACCCTAAACTTAAACGTGATTATTATCCATTACCTCGTATAGAGGAATTGTTCGCGACCTTGAGCGGGGGAGAACAATACACCAAACTGGATTTACGCCACGCATATGAACAGTGTCTGCTAACGGAAGACTCACAACCGTATACGGCGATCATCACACATATCGGTACTTTTGTTTATCGCCGTACACCGTATGGTCTTTCATGTATTCCTGAAAAGTTTCAGAAACTGATGGAAGAGACGTTGCGCGGGATCCCTAATTGCGTTGTTTTTTTAGACGATATTTGCATAACGGGTCCCAATAAGCAGGAACATTTGAGAAATCTGCGAGCTGTACTTGAACGGTTACGTAAAATGGGAATGACCTTGAAACTAAGCAAATGCAATTTTTTACAGGATAAAGTAAACTATTTAGGTTTTATCATTGATAAGAACGGCCTAAGACCGGACCCCTCCAAGTTGAAGGCTATTTCCGATGCTCCGAAACCCGAGGATGTAACTCAACTAAAAAGTTTCCTAGGAATGCTGAACTATTACGGGAAATTTATTCCAAATTTAAGTACAATGCTACATCCGTTACATTCATTATTAAAAAACGGAGTCGAGTGGAACTGGGATTCAACTTGTGATAAGGCTTTTATGGAAGCAAAGCGGGCCCTTATTGGTAAACGCGTATTAGCCCACTACGAGGAGGGGCGCGACCTCGTGCTGGCGGTGGACAGCAGCGCCCACGGCGTCGGCGCCGTGCTGGCGCACCGGTACGAGGCCGGCGCCGAGCGCCCGGTTTGTTGCGCGTCGCGAACGCTCAACGAACATGAGCGTAATTACAGCCAACTTGACAAAGAGGCTTTGGCGATATTTTATGGTATAACAAAACATCATCAATATTTATTTGGAAGACACTTTACGTTGCGAACGGATCACAAGCCGCTAAGTTACATTTTTGGGAAAAATAGTGGAATTCCACAAACAGCTGCGAGCCGCTTGCAACGGTGGGCGGCGCGCTTAGCGGCTTATGACTTTTCGGTAGAATTTGTACGTTCGGTGGACAACGGGCCAGCCGACGCGTTATCTCGTCTGCCACTACCGCACCGGGACCGCGCTTCCTCTGAAGTGATGAGTTATGTTCGAATTATTGAGGATTCGTTGCCTGTTAATTTTAAAGACATAGCTAAGGACACACAGAATGACTCAATTTTAAGTAAGATTTATGGTTATGTACAGTTCGGGTGGCCATCCGTTGCGAGTTGCGAGGAAGAAAAACCATATTTTGTAAGAAAGAGCGATTTGGTTGTTGACATGGGTTGTTTAATATATAAATATCGCGTTGTAATACCCCCAAACTTTAGAAAACAAGTGTTGAACGAAATTCACGAGGGTCATTTAGGTATACGTAAAATGAAAAATATATCGCGTAATTATGTGTACTGGCCCGGTATCGATGGAGATATTGAGGAGGCGTGCCGAGCCTGCAGCGCGTGCCGCGCCGTGCGGGACGCACCGCCTCGCGCGCCGCTGCACCCGTGGGAGTACCCACTGAACCCATGGTGTCGGCTCCATGCGGACTTTGCGGACTGCGGAGGTAAGCGGTACTTAATTATTGTAGACGCGCATTCCAAATGGATTGAGGCCATTTTAATGAAGGGTACAGAAGCCCGATCGACTATTTCAGTGCTTCGTTCAATATTCGCTCGGTTCGGATTTCCTGAGCAACTCGTAACAGACAACGGGCCGCCGTTCTTTTCAGTAGAATTTAAAGAATTCTGTAACGTAAACTGTATAAAACATGTAACGTCAGCACCATATAGGCCCCAGGGTAACGGCGCGGCGGAGAATGCGGTTAAGACAATTAAAAAAGCGATCAAGAGGGCTCTATACGAGGGGGTCGATGTTCCTACCGCCCTTAGTAAATTTCTTTTCCAGTATCGTAATTGCGAGCACTCGACGACCGGCGTGTCTCCGGCGGTAGCGTTGATGAAGCGGCGGCTGCGCGGGCGGCTGGACGCGCTGCGGCCCGACCGCGCGGCCCGCGCGCGCGCCGCGCAGGAGCGCCAGGCCGCGGCCGCCGGCGGCACGCCAAGGGCCGTCGGCGTGGGGGACGAGGTGTTCGCGCGCGACTATACAGTCAAAGGGGAGAAGTGGTCGAAGGGTAAAGTCACTTCCCAGACCGGCCCGGTATCTTACAAGGTGAATATGGGTCAGGGGGTCGAGTGGCGTAGACATGTGGATCAAATAATGCCTGTCAATAAAAATAGGTACTCGCTGACGCGAGCGAGTATTCGTGACGCTGGCGAACGCGCAGATCTAGCGAGCTCGAATGAAGAAAGGGCTCAGTCGGGGTTGACCGAATATGGTGCTGACGAGTCCTTTGAGGACGCATCGGATGGTGACCTCCAGGAGCTGCCGGGACAGCCTGAGCAGGGAGCCCGCGAGCCCCCAGCGGCGGCGGCCGGGGCCACTGGCTCGTTGACGGAGGCCCCGGGCGCGCCGCCGTCCGATGCGTCCAACCGAGCGTTGCGAGCTTGGAAACGGTCCCAGAAACAGGCCATGTAATGTACTTACCTATTTTACCTAATCTGTTTACAGATTCCTATTTATGTCCTATTGTGTGATGTGCCTTAATTAGAGCCGAAAGAGATGTAAACAATATAGACTTACGGCCTTATTCATAAAAAATCCTTGTTGAAGGTTTGAGGGGCCCAATAGTTATCGAGCCGATAAGTCTTGTTGAACGGTTTATAAGAAGTGTTATTCATAAACGCTCAATATCTCTCCGATAACTGTTGAGCCGCTGTTGAACGGATTAGACGCGTTATGTTGGCGCCTTGACAAAATCATAGACAAAAATGTGGTATCACCGCAAATTAAAAAAAAGTTTGACAGCTGTCTGGCGGGAATTCGCAAATATTTAAATTAAAAAAGTTGGAGATTAGTTTTCCCACCATTTCTGATTCGTGTAATGTTGCATGTAGAGAAAATCGAAACTGCGTAACTACTTACAATAAATCATCGGATATTTATTTTAAATACCTATCTAAATATAATTAAGTATCTCTGGATACATATTTAATAATAATCAGATGAATAGACGATATAAAAAACTATACACCAAATCAGACTTTCATTCCTTTATCTTTTCTCTTCTGCCTAGTTTAAACGCATGGTTAGGCGCCTGTCAAAAATCAGCTGATCAAAATTTTGGCAGCCATCTTGTTAAATAAGAAGTTATGAGACCGTTATAGAAGGGTCCTCGGCTCTATAACTTTCGGGGGATTTATAGTAGGTTTGAGCGGCTGAATAGCGCTATTGAACGTTTATGAATAACGTTTTTAGCCATCCGGTCAACAACGACCCATCAGCGGGCGCGTAACTTTTTATGAATAAGGCCGTTATAATATAAGTGTATATTGTTATATAGTAGTATATATGTGTAAACCCTAACTATATGATTATCCGTTATTTGAGTGGGAGAGATGTAAGGTATGCAAGTAGTGGGTAGATCCATTGATGTCAATATTTCGGGTAGTTAAGAAATAAATCAGTCAGCTATCAACCGGCCTTTCATTCACTACAACCCGCCATGCCGCGTGCGATGACGTTTTAAATAAATAGTTGCCAGTTCGTGTGTTTTGCTAGTTATGCACATTGATAATGCGCAATGCGTCCAAATTTCCTGTTAGGTTTGCGGATAAGTTAAAACATTGGTATTTCAGTTTTTTTGTACCTACTAACAAAAAATGCTAGTATTCTGTAACTTGGACTACTATTACGTATGTTGTTTTTTTGTACTGGTGAAAAAGTAACCCATGTATATATACATATATATACACATATATATATGTGGTCATATGTATATGTGGTCTGTCAAAAAAGTACCTATTACTGGAAAATAAACCTTGAAAATAAAATTCAAATTTCAATTACATTGGTGACAGACGTCCTTTCAGGACGCCTACACAGATCAGGGGATAAGGTTTAAATTTATCAACATTATTTATTTCTCATTTCTAATACCTACCCTCCATACATAACTTTAGTGGGTATACCTGCTTAGCCAATTTTGCTATTTGGTATTGTCGCTTATTGGAAAGGATGTCGATTAATTTAACCATACCGATAACTCTTTTCACAAAATAATTATTGCCGAGTGATTTAAAAATGCCACGAAGAAAAAAAACCTGTGACGAAATGGAGCTGTGGAAAAATATTATCCTGAATTACATGCCAAATTATACAATTATGTCACAGGGTGGATACGGCATACAAAAACTAAATCTGACATTTGTCTGTGCCTATGTGTGCGTACGGGTATGTTTGTATACGCGCAACTCGCACAATCACGCAACAGGGCTGCCTCAGATATGGCAGATTAACTAGTTGGTACTTAAGTAACAAATGAATATATACTTTAACCTGTACAATACACATTTACTAATTTCTAAGTTAGTATATAAATAACAGACTCACTTTCACCACAGAATAAGTAATTATAGCACATCTCCAACTCTAACGGAACAGAACAACGCAACCCAAGGAAACTATTGTTTTTCTCACGTCCAAGAAATATCACTTTTTTAACACCATTTTATCATTGTTATATCATTTTCATGTTAGTTTTAACATCTGCTTCGATAATATTGATGATGATTTTAACCAGCTTCGAGTTCCCTCGCACTTCCTCCAACTTCATCATCAGGCCTATCTTGTGGTATTTGACCCAACTGCTAATCCTAAAAAGCCAACATAGCATATCATTATCTGAAACCAACTCCGAGTTCCCTCGAACTTCCTTCAAGTTCATCACCAGACCCATCTTGTGGTATTTGCCCCAAATGCTAATCCTCAAAAGCCAACACAACATATCATTATCCTTAACCAACTCCAAGTTCCCTCGCACTTACTCCAAATTCATCATCAGGCCTATTTTGTGATATTTGACACATGCTCACCAAGAGGATCCTAAAAAGCCAACAGAACATATCATTATCTCAAACCAACTCCGAGTTCCCTCGCACTTACTCGAAGTTCATCATCAGGCCTATCTTGTGGTATTTGACCTAACTGCTAATCCTAAAAAGCCAACATAGCATATTATTATCTGAAGCCAAGCCAAGCTCAAGCCAATTCATCATCAAGTCCATCTTGTGGTACTGGACCTAACTGCTCACCAAGAGGATACTAAAAAGCCAATACAACGTACAACTATCTCAAGACCTCTCCGAGTTCCCTCGCATTTCCTCCAAGTTCATCATCAGGCCTATCTTGTGGTATTTGACCTAACTGCTCATCCTATAAAGTCATCGTAGGATAACATTGTCTCAAACCTACTCCGAGTTCCCTCGAACTTCGTCCAATTTCATCATCAGGCCTATCTTATGACACGGAACCCAACTGCATACCAAGATAATACTAAAAAGCCAACATAACATTTATCGATGTCAAATCAACTCCGAGTGCCCTCTTTGGTATATGACATTTAATATTTATAATTTATATAGTATTAAGTAGTGTGACTACTGGAGAAAAATAAAAAGTACAAATCAAAATATTTAGTTAATAAATAATTTGATTTGTGTTTTCACAATAATATATGTTAAATATTATTCTAACAATAAGTTTAGTGTCTCCCTGGCACAATTATTTGGAGTTTTCAAGAGATTTTTATCTATTTCTATATTGCATAAACAACCGCTTTTGATGACAAGGTCACATACCTAAAGACACCACATACCATAAGGTGAAAGTGCAAATAAAACATCATCATTTTACGTGTCCTCTATAGATACTTACTAGGGGTGTGCGCCGATCGGCGTGGCGTCCGCCGCCGGTCATTTTAGCCACGCCGCCGCCGCCGATGTTTACACCGGCGTGAAATCGGCGTGACAATAATTCTTAATTTTTTATCTGTTTTGTGTGCGTACATTGAAACACGTCAATAGAAGTACCCTAGATTATATTTCTCACACTTCGCGTAGGTAATTAGGTAGATCACGCATCATTACCCTAAAATTTATTTAATATAAAGCAAATTTACCTGCATGCCAAACAAATTAAGAAGCGAAGACTTTCCGGGGTTTGTTTTGTAGTTATAACGAGATAACAATAAATAACGTGTGCGATACAGGCAATATAAACGTTGTCAACGGCGCAAGAGTGCAAGGTGCGGGGGCTGAGGGGTGCGGGACATCCTTACGCCGAGCAGGTGGCAGCCCGACACCATAAGCGCGGGGAGTCAGTCAGCCATTATGAGTGGACGCGGAACGCACGCTTAATGTTACGCAGCAGTATATATGAGCCCCAATGGCCAAATAGCCGGCGGCGGCGCGCCGGTCAAAATTGATCGGCGGCGTGGCCTTGAAAACAGTTGTTCATAGAGTTAATAGCAAGGACCGAAATTTACCATAGCAAAACTCAAATTGTCAGTGGGATTGACTTTAATGCTCTTTAACTATCGTTAAATATTCACACTTAACAATACATAATCATCAGCCTATCGCAGTCCACTGCTAGACATAGGCCTCCCTAATTTCACGCAACCGTCTTCAATCCTGCCATATCGTCGCTCCACGCTATATCGATCACTTTGGTTCTCTCCTGGATAACCTCATTTCTGATTCGATCCTGCAGAGAGAAGCCGAGCATAGAGCCCTTTCCAAAGCGCGCTGAGTGACCTTGAACTTGTGGACCAGCCGTACCGTTTTGGCTCCGTACGTCATGACGGGTGGGACGCACTGATTGAAGATTTTTGAAATTGGGATTGACGATGTGAAGACTCGACGAACCTTCCCAAATGCTGCCCAACCTAGCTTAATTCTTCTATTCACCTCATCCTCGAAGTTGTTCCTACCCATCTGCAATGTTTGCCCGAGGTATACATACTACCCTTCGTACTTGCCATCAATGTTGATGCTACGTCCTTTCCAGATCAGCGTCTTAAACATGTCCTTCATTGCATTTGAGAACAATTTCGGGGAGATAACGTCCCCTTGTGACACGCCTCTATGCAATCAATTGTATAGGATTTGTTTGCTGATTCTGTACTTGGATGGACATGGTGGTGGCCTCGTAGA
>JALPQI010017486.1:0-22387 GCA_025490895.1 Thaumatotibia leucotreta | reverse complement strand
CGACCCCAAGCACAAGTATGACGGAAGTCTCTCGCAGACTGAATCCATCACTGTTCATTTAATACACATAACTAGACAGTGAAATGTATCTTAAACTCGTGATATGGTCGCGTCAAACTTGTACTTGGAATGATGGGTCATTTGCGTCGGTGAAAATGCAGGATATGGGATCGTAGCTGCGACCGTAATTTTATATTTAGGCTGGTATAAATCCGATATACCAGCCGATATCAGACTATACTTACTCTAAAAAAACCGGCCAAGTGCGAGTCGGACTCGCGCGCGAAGGGTTCCGTACCATTATCAATTTATTGTTAAAAAAATACAGTTAAATCAACCTACCTCAAAAACTATACAAGATAAATTAATCAAACCAAAAATCGTTGAAAGAGTTTATTAATGCGCATAACATATATTTTTTTTAGAATTTTATATCGCGTAGTTTAAAAAATAGAGGGGGGGGGACACATTTTTCAGACTTTGAGAGCTGATATCTCGAAAACGATTTGCTTAAATGAAAATGAGATTTATGAACCTTCATATCATTTCCAAAGACCTTTCTAGCAATACCCCACACGCTTATATACAACTAAAAAAAATTTTCTATCCCTCAGTTACATGTATGGAGGGCCCCCACATCAATGGTTTTTTTACAATTTAGTATCATAATCCTGTAGCGGTTCATACAACACATATCATAACCAAATTTCGTTACTGTAGCATTTATAGTTTCCGAGTAAATCGGCTGTGACAGACGGACAGACGGACAGACGGACATGACGAATCTATAAGGGTTCCGTTTTTGCCATTTTGGCTACGGAACCCTAAAAATACCTGTTTGTGTTCTGACGATCTCAATGTGTAGTCATATTTTTGTTATTAATTTGTAATGAAAACTATGTAATTTTACGATTGAGAAATAATTTAATCTGAATCTAAGTATAGCAATCTAGCGATAATACAGCCGTGTATGTAGTCTTCTTCTTAGCTGATGCTTTTGGCCTTTATCCGCAAATATTGTATAATTAGGAAACGAATGGATAATATTGATTACAGACAAATCTGAAGAGTCTTGGAGCGCTTTTCGCAGAAAAATTGCTACGGAGGCTCTACAATGGCGGCAATATAATATTTTTAGCCGGCAGTTGATTATGCGACTCTCTCACCGGTATCAGGATAAAAAGGTGTATCTCCTGTAATCTTACTAATCTTCATGCTATTGAGATTGTTTCATCGAAGAATATTGTCACAGTATTTAAACGTGTAATTGCCTCCTCATTAAAATGATAATCTATATAATTCCAGATCGTTTCACCGACCAGGGGAACTGACAAGAATAAAGTTTACCTAGATTGTCAAAAAGAAATGTTGCAAATTATAGATATGTTTAACAAATGGACCCACTTTCTATCAGTAATTGTAAGATCCTTGCTTATAATTTATGAACAGTTGTAACTTCCTACCCACTTGCCTATTTTTTTCGTATTCCAATAATAAAATAATTGTGTCCTCAACAGGCGCGGATCTAGGACTTCGTTCAGGGGGAGAATTGTCCTATGATAGTATTTTATACTTAAAACAGCACCTAGGCATACCTAAGTCCAGTGTCAGGGGGGGCAAGTGCCCCCATTGCCTCCCCCCTGTGAATCCGCGGCTGGTCCTCAATGAGGACTCCTCATATTAGCCCATAGCAAACTCGACTTGTGTAAAATTGTAACCATGATTTTTTTTAATGCGGGTTTCATAATGTAGGTAAAGGAGACAGACTCATTACGACCTCCGTCACCTACTACGGACTCGCAGACTAATGATGTGTAAGTGAAGTGTTTTTCTTTTCTCCTTCTGTTCTTAATAAAATGCATTGCTTAAAAACGAACTTCTCCCGCAGACGATGGAATTACTTCAAAAGTAAAGTGGAAGAGTATGTGGAAGATTGGAATAACTACAATACGCACCTCATCAAATTTAATTGGGAAAGCCAATTCATGGCGCTTATTCCAGGTAAACTGATCAAGTAAATTTTTCTTGAAGGCTTATTTAAATATTATTTTGTGCTGTTATTCCTCCATCAACGAATTAATAGTTTGTTCTTATTTATCACTTAGACATTCGCATTTGGTAAACATTAGGGATTCGAGACAAAAGCTAATTGAAATAGGTAAGTATTGTAATTTTTTATGAATAAGAGAGGTTCTTTATATGTGATTTTAATACCATTTTATTCCCTACTCCTAAAATTCATGCACGGTGCTGGGTGGATTTCATCAAGAAAATTTTCACCATACAAAATTTTATTTTTTTTCTTTTATTAATTAAATGCATAAATATGTATCTAGAAATGTT
Organism: Thaumatotibia leucotreta; assembly: GCA_025490895.1. Classification (NCBI taxonomy): domain Eukaryota; kingdom Metazoa; phylum Arthropoda; class Insecta; order Lepidoptera; family Tortricidae; genus Thaumatotibia; species Thaumatotibia leucotreta. The sequence continues at coordinate 20,044 of JALPQI010017486.1, read as the reverse complement.
AAGTTATATTTATTAGAGTATCTTGTTATGATTCCACACTAATTTGATGCATAATTTCGAAATTATAGGCATCAAAAATATTTTACACGAGATGGTGATGACGACCATGCCATGGTTATGATTTTTTAATGGATGGCGATGATACTATGTGTATGGTAATGACGATTTACTATATCATAAGATTCATAAGGGTATTAAATCAAACAATTTTCAGTCAAATCAACAATGTATTTTCAAAGCGCCTTTGAATGTTTGTAGTTTATTCCAAACTTCCAAGCGAGTTTAGTTCCTGTCTCCTTACATTCCTGTACCAAAGAAGATTTTGTCGCTGGCTTCTTTAGCGTCTTCACTGCTGCCTGACTATCCGTGTATATGACCACGGCTCTCGTCTGCTGCACTGGCTCCTTTATGAGCCTTACGCACCGTAATATGGCACAAACTTCTGCCTGAAACACACTCGTATACCTACCAAGTGGGACAGATACCTTTTCCCCCAATTTCGGGATAACTATATAGTAGGTATGCCTGCTCCAGCTAGACCTGTGGAGCTTCTTATCGAACCGTCAGTGAAGCATATCAACGTCGGATGTGCGACGTTTACCTTCCAGTTGTCCCTCTCCCCAATATGTACTCTATATTTCTTATCGAATATCTTCTTCCTCTTTATGAGGTCATTGTTTACCATACCATCATTTCCATTTTAGACAGTACCCTATCTTGTATTAGTTCGTGTCGCTTGTGTACGCAACTTCCTCTCCATTCCTTGTATGCCTTCATTCGGTACCACTGTTCCACGGCCCTCTTTTCCGCTTCTATATGTACAGCGCCTTTATACCTGGTACTACCTCTAAGGCGTGTGTCGGGTTGTCGGGTTGCCTCTGCACCTTTGCTAGGTACCTCTGATATTTCTTAATATGTGCTCTGTGCCACCAGACCACCGCTCCATATAGTACTCGGGAAGTATTATCGCCTTGGAGAGCCACTCCAATATCCTCGACTTTAACCCCCATTTCCTTCACACCGCTCTTTTTTATTGATACAGTGTTCTTATGGCTTTCGCCGTTTGTTCTTTTACATGAGTTTTGTACCTGAGCGTGCTACCCAGAGTCACCCCCAGATACTTTTGCTCGTTTACCAACTCCAGCTCCTTGTCATGTACCCTTATGGGCCTCATCTCTTCTGTCTTCCTTTTGTTAGTGAATAACACGAGCTTCGTTTTTGATGGATTTAAATCCAGTCTCTCTCTCTGCACCATTCCAACACTTTTTGGATACTACTGGCCATTATGTCCCTTATGGTGCTTAGTACCGGTCCACGTTCGACTATATAGCACTCCGTCATCGGAGTAAGCTTGCATATATAGGCCCCCTTATTTTCTTCACTAATGAGTACAAGTCCACCCTGTGGGAAACCTCTTTTAGGACTAATTGACTTTTTATATTCTGCCCAGTGTCACCTTTATAGATCTACACTTGAGTAATTTCCCTATCCATAGCACTATTGTCTTGTTGACTCCTTCCCTTCTCAGACTTTTCTCTACCGCTGAACATTTAATGGCACTTGCTACTACAAGAAAAACCAAAAATTATGGACCAATTTACAAAAATTGTCAACTCCATACATACAGGATCATAACCATCCATTGCTTCAGTACCGGTGTTGACACGCTCGGTGTTGACGATTTCACACAAAATCCTAGATTATTTTAGAACACTAATACTTAAAGCAACGTCAACGCCTCACTAGTAAGTTCCTTTAAGGTTACGTATTCCCAAGTAATTAGTTTAAATATTATTCAATTACTTACTGTAAACCACTCGTGGATGGTTATGACGCCACAGCGTGTTAATCACTTATTGCAGTCACTTTTTTATGATTTTTTTTTGGTTTGAGCCCGCAAAGACAAACGTGTACTCGGTTCCGCTGTTTCACCTGAATTGAGGAGGCGGGCGTGGGTACACCCGGTATATTTAGACGCACGAGTACAAAACTACCTCAACTTTGACAGTGTGCTTACGGTGTTGATGAATTTTTGGTGTTAAACTTTTAAATATTTTAAATAGTACTTACGCGATGAAGGATTTTTATCATATTTTTTTGAACGTTTAACAACAATATTTAAAAACGATTACTGAAGTAAAATTCGCAATCGTACGTTTGATTTGCGATAATTTTCAGTACAAATATGGAGGTTCAGATTTTTTTGTTAGATGGTGATGACTTTTGGCATATAAAACATTTTATTAAAATGAAACTATTTAGATTTCGATTATTTTGATCAAAGGGCCTTAAAGATAAAACTACTGAATAACGAAAAGAATAAAAATCAAAGTAAAAAACCTAAAATATATTTTTTTAAACACCGAAACGCAACTTTTTTCCGAGTTTTGAAATCCACCCTGCTGCGGGGCAAAGGCCGCATGGCGTGAAAGTATCACTAAGAATTTAGTAAAATTCCAACTTGTTCCTATACTTGGGTGGGATACGCTCCTCGCACGTTTTAATATAGCAAACTATTCCTTTCAGAATGTTCGTCTCTCTGGAAAGCAGGCGGGCCAGTGTGGGTAGTGAGCGCGTGCGGCGCCGTGCCGAGCGGCGCGGTGGTGGCCGGCGCGGCGGACGAGCCCACGTTCGTGGCGCGCACCACGCACAAGGGCCGCGTGCTGCCCGCGGCGCTGCGCCCGTCCAAGCACTGCTGCGTGCTGTACGCGCAGGGCGCGGTGCATCATTACACCAAGTATCAGGTGCGCAGGGCCGGTGTGGGTAGTGAGTGCGGCGCCGTGCCGAGCGGCGCGGTGGTGGCCGGCGCGGCGGACGAGCCCACGTTCGCGGCGCGCACCACGCACAAGAGCCGCGTGCTGCCCGCGGCGCTGCGCCCGTCCAAGCACTGCTGCGTGCTGTACGCGCAGGGCGCGGTGCATCATTACACCAAGTATCAGGTGCGCAGGGCCGGTGTGGGTAGTGAGCGCGTGTGGCGCGGTGGTGGCCGGCGCGGCGGACGAGCCCACGTTCGTGGCGCGCACCACGCACAAGGGCCGCGTGCTGCCCGCGGCGCTGCGCCCGTCCAAGCACTGCTGCGTGCTGTACGCGCAGGGCGCGGTGCATCATTACACCAAGTATCAGGTGCGCAGGGCCGGTGTGGGTAGTGAGCGCGTGCGGCGCGGTGGTGGCCGGCGCGGCGGACGAGCTCACGTTCGTGGCGCGCACCACGCACAAGGGCCGCGTGCTGCCCGCGGCGCTGCGGCCGTCCAAGCACTGCTGCGTGCTGTACGCGCAGGGCGCGGTGCATCATTACACCAAGTATCAGGTGCGCAAAGTACACATCCACCATTTTACACATTCGCATTCTACATTCCAGTCAAAAGTTTTTGCGTTTTATGCTCAAGTGTGTTCTGTGTGCTTACCATAAGCTAGTGCCGTGAGTTTAACGCAGACTTAATTTTTACTCCTCTCGCTAGTACCAATACGCGAGTATGAGCGGGATGGACAGAAAGTACCCAGGTCTGCGTTAAACTCACGGCGGCACCTCATAAATCACACTGAGGGCTTGCCTTAACTCCAATTTACTTATAAATAGTCACTGAGACAGATAATTGAAATTTATGTTTTCGTGATTCTGGATTCTGTGGGCCTAATTATTCGTTAATTTTAATTAGGTTTACTAGGTAAGGTATGTTCTCCTTCTAATGAGAATCTTACTATAATAGTACATTACGACACAAGTACGAAAAAACGTGAAATTCGAAACGAGTGGCGATGTTTTAAAACACTCCCTATCGGTCGTGTTTTAAATCGACACGAGTTACGATTTTCGTTTTTGCTCGTGTCTCGTACGACGTTTTTTAGTACAGATGGCCCTCCGAAGTTTTGAACCTGACGTAAAATGACCCACTTCTCGCACTAGAGCCTAAAAAGTACACCATCTGTACTAAAAAATAAATTTTAACTATAAGTAGGTACATAGAGTTCATTTTTATATAAGGTGGCCAGTTACTAGCAATTTACCCTAGGTACCTTTAAGGTGACCTACTTATTTCTAATGATAATGTTACTATGAAATATAAATAGAGTTTTCTTTTGCTGTTCCTATCCGGCTCGTGGCATCCTCAATCCATGAATTTTGTCAGGTATTATGCAACGCGGACGTGGAATGGATCCCTTGGCGCGCCGGCGCGGCGGCCCCGGCGCGCGCGGTGCGGGTGGCGCCGCGCGTGCTGGCGGGGCGCGTGCGCTACCGCGGCACGCACCTGCTCGGCGCCGTGCCTGCGCCCGCGCACCGCTGCCACATCGTCATCCTCGACCGCCCCTTCGCCGTCAACACTTACGAGCTCCTAGTGTTGACGGAAAACCCGTAGTTTCTCGGAACCGGATACACGCGTTTGGAAATTTTAAGTGATTTAGAAATTTTAAATTGCGGCAGCCGCTTTTGAATTGTCATTTTGACCCTTAGGTGCATATGGTATCACACATTCTATTTCTGAAATGACTTATGTAAACAATCGATGCCAATTAGAACTCTGTTGCTCAGTGTGACAGTCGCAATTGATTACTTATTTCGACATGTGCCATTTCGGTCTTATCGTTTTTGATACTGTATGCACCTAAGGGTTAAGTATTGGAACAAGGAAATTTGAAATGACATTGACATTTAGATCGGAAAGTGATTGGAAATTATGCAACATCGGTTGCTTAGGCGCCGATGAAATTGATTAATTATGTTTGTGGTAGTAAGTAGAACGAAATTCCCTGTGCGCGTTAATAGTCCGTCCAGTGAGCGTTTTGTGAATATTTTGTGATATACCTATTTATGGGAATTTTTGAAATATATACATTTTTTGGAACAATATATTATGTATATTTATTTAAAAATCCAATATAAAACATAACAATAAATGATGACATCAGCACCATAAAAGGTAAGCTATTGCACAACCATCATATTTAAGCGCTAACAATAAATAATGATTTATACATAAATATACTTACTTACCTATGTAGAATCAGGGGCCTATTTCTCAAAAACTTGTAACTTGTGTTACAAGCGGAAGTCCTTAACCCTTTGCACGCCGATCACGAACCCAACTTGTTGTTTTCTCTGTTGTGATCTTAAACTCTATTGATTGATAACGTATTAGAGCTCAAATTTTAACGAATACTTTTTTGCTGGCTGTCAAAGGGTTAATATAATTAATACTGTTAAAAAGAGACTTCCACTTGTATTACAAGTTACAAGCTTTCGAGAAACTGGCTCCAGGGCGCAATACCAAACCGTCGAAGATAGATTACATTATTTCTCCTACATCAGGAATTCATAAAAGGTTTGCATTTGTATATTTGGATCACGTCTTTGATATTGATAAAAATTGGTAGGCTGGTAGATTGAAGCAAGATCCACATATTTCCCAAAATATCCCATTCAAACAAACGTTATAATAATATATTACATAATAATAATTATTTATTTATTTCAAGTAAATTACACTCATATGTAGTTACACTACTGTGTACCTATAACTAGAATTAGTTTTTACTACTTAACACTTAACCCCTCGTATGCTTAGACACGGATCCGTGCGTGGGAATTTCAATCTATTGTTTTAAGTGTCAAGGTCATTTTTACAGTAACATAATTTGACAGGAAGCATACGAGGGGTTAAACATAAGTCATACCAGTACAGTAGGTGCATGCAACATATCACAATGCACCAGATAAGGGGAATCAAGTCTATCCTCTATTATTCGTAGGATGTTGTTGGGACTGCCGCGGACCCGGCGCACCAGAGATGCGGCCCTTTTACGCATAGTGGCATAAAAACAGTCAACTCTGGCTTCGGCAAACATGCCTGATGCGCTACAGGAACGAGGCAGCCCCACCAACACCCGGAACGCATTGTTGAACTGAACCCGGAGGGCCCCGTAGGCCCGTTTCGTATACTTCAGCCACAAACGGCATGTATGCTCTTAATAAAGTTATCTTCACCTCCCTCGAACAATGATGGGACATTATGGGACATTTTGGAGAATGTGGTGGGTATTTCTCAGAGCGTAAACGGACATCTCATTCATCTGGTCACGTTTTTTTGGAAGTGGCTGCATCTTTTGGTACCATTTTCGGTCGTCAGATACAGCACCAGTTTCTCTATAAGACAACCAAAACCAACCTCAAATAATTCAGCCACTTCCAAGAAAACGTAGCCAGATGAATGAGATGTCCGTTTACGCTCTGAGAAATGCCCGGTGGTTCTTACTCATCATCATTGACTCTGCTTACCAATTTTTATCAATATCGATCGAAAACGTGATCCAAATGTACAGACTTTTTGAAACTTCCTCACCTGGTTATCACATTGAATTAAGTTGTATAAAATGATCACAATAGGTACCTTCATAATAAATAAATAAATAAAGTATAGGTACTAATCCTATTTAGGGTGGGTATTTCAAACTAAATATAAAGGCGTCAATCTGACTTAACACTTAACACGTCCGCCCCCGGTACTGTTTCACTAAATCCTAATACTACACCGATCGAAATTTTCTTATTAGAACTCCTATGCCAGTGACACGCATGTGTGACCGAAATGATTGTACTCCTATGCCGGCGACACAACACTGTGTCAAAAATGTTCGTATTTCGATGCGACTGGCACAGGAGTAAGAACTTGATTTAAGTATGCTAGTGGCACTAAAATCTGAGTCAATAGAAAAAGAAAAAAAGGTAAACAAACCTGCAAACCTGAATTACTTCGTAACCACATACTTTCCAAACACAATCTTGATACTATCCACAACTTAGAACCTTAAACCTTGTGTTCACATACATTTTTAGTTAAAATATCTGATATTTATTAATAATTAAGTACAAAGAAATCTTCGGACGTGTTTTACGATATATGTCAAGGGCTAGTCGAGATTTTTTACTCATCGAAATTTATCTTGTCTATGAAAAAACTAACATTTGTAGTGATGGGACATAAAACAGTTTTGTTCCGTTATCGATTCGGTTTTATTCGATCGATTGTTTTAGACACGCGATTTTCTTTTTTTTTTCTATGATATTATACCTAACAATATACAAAAATTATTGCTCGTGAATCATTTGGGAAACTATTGATGTGTAGTAAGGGTCACGGTCCATACAAAGTTGAGAAAAATTGTGCGCTGCGAGTTACAGTTTTGTAATTTTAACCAGAGCTAGAGGGTCTCAAAATAGTTGTTTTTAGATGTGGAGGGAAAACCAATTCCCCCCCTGAGCGCGGGGGGAGGGGGGTGAATGTGCATGCGGAAGGGTTGCGTTTAATATTTTTTTACTAATTAATAAGGCCTACTATGCATTGTTTGGTATCATTTTCGTGTAAAACGGACCTGGAAAATTCATTTTTTATCATAAACATGAGCCATTTCATATAAAAATGTAGATTTTTTGGAGTAAAAGTAAAAAAGTTACCATTTTTATTTTAATTTAAGCGTCATATAAGTATTAAAAAACAAACTTATCCAATTTAAAAAAATAGTGCAAGATAGCATATTTATTGCCGTTTTTAAAAATATACACATTTTGTAGTCTTTCATACAAAAATTCACTGAAAAAAAAATTTACCTGACGCGTACCTCCAACAAAAACCTCCGCGTAACCTCAAAAAAGAGACTTTTGTGCCGGCAACTGCTCATAAATTATACATATTTTTGTACTTACATATTATTGTTCATATTAAAATTGTAAATATTTATTGATATGAAAGTAAATTGTTTATTTTCTGATATTTTTTTTTAAATAACCTAAGATTATTAAGAATTTTATTTGTTCAGATTCTCTTTTTAGATTTTATCGATTATTGCATACCGCGTGTATATTATATATCTGGTCTATCTGATCACATGTATGATATATAGTATCTGATCATATGAATCGGAATGGGTAATCAGTTTTACAAGTGTCATTAGGTAATGATCTCATTACCAAAGACGATAAAGGTAATTTTCACTAACCGGGACTAAACAACTAACCCAGTTCACCCACGTTAAAAGTTTATATCATATGGAATTTGACAATCAATTGTTAAACGTTTACTTCATAAATCATCATTATTACCATATCAGCCGAAAGACGTCCACTGCTGAACATAGGCCTCCCCCAAAGATTGCCACAATGACCGGTCCTGCGCCACTCGCATCCAGCGGACTCCTGAGACCTTCACTGTCCACCTTGTGGGGGGCTTACCCACGCTGTGTCTTCCACCTGCGAGGCCGCCGCATTGGCCATCGGTTCTACGTGCAATGTGCCCCGCCCACTGCCACTTTAGTGATTCGGAGAGCTATGGAGCTATGCTTTGGTTCTGCTGCGGATCGTCTCATTTCTAATACGACCTCGCAGAAAGACTCCCACCATAGCCCTCTCCATTGCCCTGTGGGTGACTTTAAGCTTTCTTATGAGGCCCATTCTAAGCGACAACGTTTCAGTACCGTATGTCATCACACTTTTAAATCTTTGATCAGTGTGTGTTGCCACACTGATCAAATACTTTTGTCTTCAAGAACTGCGGAATATTGGACGAAAAGATGTGTTGTAGCTTCCCAAACGCTGCCCAACCTAGTCTGATTCGATGATTGACCTCTTACTCAAAGTTGGACCTACCTAACTGGGTAGCTTGTCCTAGGTATATTATAGTCGTTTACACCTTCGAGTTTAGTCTCCGATTGTAACGGGAGTTTTCGTCTTATCCATGTTCATCCTAAGACGAACTCGCTCGAAGGCGCTACTGACGTCAGCGAGCATCGTACTGAAATCTTCCAAGGTCTCAGCCAAGACCACCGTATCATCAGCGAATCGAAGGTGAGTGAGGTACTCGCTGTTTATGTTGATACTCACCTTTTCCAGTCCAGTCTTAAAGATCTTCCAGTGCAGCGGTAAACAGATTAGGGGAGATGACACCTCCTTGCCTGACTCCCCGCTGCAGTATAATATGCTTCAAGCTCTGGTCTTGGAGTCGGATTGACATAGTGGCGCTTTCGTACAAACACCTCAACATTTCGACATAGCGGTAGTCTACTTGGTACCGTTAAAGAGACTGTAGTACTGCCCAGAGTTTCGATCAAATCGAAGGCCTTGGGGGTTACCATGACGTAATGACTAATGCGATTCAGTTTAGGTTCTGGGAAAGGGGCAGTGATACACGACTCGTATAGCCTTGTCCCTTTCTCTCGACCTAAATTAAACCGCATTAGTACGTCATGGAAACCCCCCTTATCGTAGTCCACAAACGCTAAACAGAGGTGCAGGTTATACCTATTCCTCGGTCTTCTGTATAACATTTACGAAACGCCAATTCGGAAACCGGCTTGTTCGGGAGACTGGAAGTCATCAAGCCTGCGTGCAAGACGATTCGTAATGACTCTTGAAAACATCTTATAAATATGGCTCGGAAGTGAGATGGATCGGTAGTTCTTCAATAAAGCGTTGTCACCTTTTTTCAAGAACAGTACCACCACTCTTCTGTTCCATGCGTTCTCCCTTCCGGAGTTGAACAACTTCTGAAGGGCCATAAGGATTGGTTTACCACCTGGCTTCAGATGCTCAGCTATAATTCCGTCTTCCCCAGACGCCCTGTTATTTTTGAGCTGTTCAAGAGCCATTCTAATATCACATAGGCTGATGTCTCGGATATCCTCTGTATAGTGCCGGGTCAGTCACTTACTTCATAAGAAATTTATCAATTATCAAATTCCGTGTGAAATAAACGTTTAACCCGGGTTGCTTGGTTAACCCAGGTTGATGCAATTTGCCCTAACAGACATTATGGAGTATTTTGTTTACGCAAAATCGCTAAATTTCCGCAGTAGAAACGTACTGTCAACAATAAGTCAAAGCAACGTCCCTTTTTTATTCGCGGTACGCGACAGGTGCAATTTTTTTACAACTTATTTTTGCATGGAAAGTTCCAAAAAGTATATATTTTTAAAAACTACAATAAATATGCTATCTTGTAGTATTTTTTTTATTTTCATATATTTATTTGGTAATAGTTATAAATCGCAACAATCAAAATGAAAACGGTGATTATTTTACCTTTATACCAATAATTATTTTTTTATGTATGAAAATCCTCATGTTTATTATCAAAAATGAATTCCCCGTGTCTGTTTTATATGAAAATGATACCAAACAATGAATAGTAGGCCTAAATATTAGACGAAAATTTTTTAAACATAACCCTTCCGTTTGCACATTCACCCCCCTCCCCCCCTCGTTCAGGGGGGGAATTGGTTTTCCCTCCACATCTAATTTTTTTTATTTTTACACCCTCTAGCTCTGGCAAAAATTACAAAACTGTAACTCACAGCGCACAATTTTTTCCATTTGGACCTCTACTAGTGTACCTACAACGTTAAGCGGCATAATTAGCGGACTTTGTGGCGGAGTTTAATATCGGATACGTGAGTATGCGGCTTAACCATGACTGCCAGAAGTGGCGGTAAATTGAGAAAAACTAAAAACGGGTATTTAAAAAAAATGCTACTTTTTCGTGTTATTACGGGTTTTGTGTATTATTATATTCTTCTGATATTTACTTTATTACGGCTTAGCTTTTATATTTGGACTCCGATAATTGTAATTTGATTGGATTTTTGTGACTGGTTAAACTACGACTTGGCTATTTTATATATGGACTAAGATAAACATTGTGATTTCGTTACACTTTTGCTACAGAATAACGCAACTTGACTTAGGTATTTACGGGCCTCATTTCGTCTTCAAAAGGTTTGTTATAAAGGTAACTTCTTTTAAATTAAACTCAAAAGTGTAGATACGTGAAAAGTAAGTGTCTGTCTCTTTATCTAACTTTATTTTAGATTACAATGAGTGAACCTGGACCATAGGGATTAAAGCCGCCAAAAATAGCTAAGATTGTAAAAAACAACGAACGGAAGATATGAAAAGGATTCTTTTAAATGTCTACAGACATTTAGAAAGAACCTCACCTACTTACCCATACAAAATGGAGTTGTATAAAACAACGGCAGTGATTATGGAAGTTTCGCTGTCGATAGATGTTGTTAGCAAAGTTGTAAAAAATAGTGAGAAATGTGATTGACTGAATTTCCGACACTGTTATTGACAATGCGGCTGTAACAAAAGCTTTCATCATCACAGTCACTGATGATGACACTTCGGAGGAGAGTAGTGATGGTGACAGTCACTCCGATTAAAAATTGTTAGTAGGAATAATGGCTTTTTGTCATAAAAAATTGTTCCCACACTATTACCTAATACTTATTTATATTGAGTTCGTAATTATTTCGCGAAGGATATATTTGCCCGATTAAAGTTAATACTATTCACATAGGTCCCATCACTATTTTCATAGACAACAAATGCGATTACCGGTCCGCCATATTTGTTTACCTTTTTTTCTTTTTCTATTGACTCAGATCTTAGAGTACTGTAATTTTGATCACGTATGTGTGTCACTGGCATAGGAGTCAGAATTTTTTGATCACATACGCTGTGTCACCGGCGTCGAACGTGTTAAATTGGCAATATACATCACAATTCATATATTTTTCAACCCACTTTTTGTATTTTTTTTTATTATCATTATTTTTTTATGAGTTTTGAGTCATATTTTGGCTCACTGCAGTAGGCTTAATAATGTTCTGCTTTTACCGTATGTCGTGTTACACATTACTCTCGCGCGTTCAAACTGGTTACAATTCGGAGAACATCAGGATGCTTAGCCAAGTTGCCACAATCGCTAACGCTTAGTAGCGTATCGTAGTTTTCCCTCACTATCACTCTTTCATATTAGTGCGACAAAGACAGTTAGCTGCCTTTCGTTTACGATTGATGATTAAGCGTTAGCGATTGGCAACTTGTCTGAGCACCCTGAAGAACGAGGCAGTGTAATAGGGATGATGACTGTAGTTAAAATAAATTATTTAACATTATGCGCGACATAATACACGAAGAAATTATTACTAAGATGTAGATTGCAGTTATTTTTGTACAGAACTTCTATTTAGTAAATTGAAAATAACTTAAGAGTAGGTCATTTAGGGCAGTACTCAAACGTGACGTCACTTTTGAGTATTTCATATAAAATTCCATAGTGGTGATCGTCTTGACAGTTCGAAAAAAGATGCTGATCTGACTTGCCAGTCATCACGCCTATTCGGAGAACACCAGGAGAACGACGCAGTGTAATTCTCGCATAGCCTACAGCTCGGCATTATCTGTAGAAACTCGCACGCGCTCTATGAGGCCGTGCGTGCCGGACAGGCGCACCATGTCTCCGGTTTGGAACATGTCCGTTGCGTTCGCCGCGCCCACTATACATGGCAGGCCGTATTCGCGTGCTATCACCGCCCCTGCGAACAAGTGAGGTAAGAATATGAGAACCTTTCAAAAAAAGAAGGTTCTCAATTCGACTGATTATATATTTTTTGTACGTATGTTACCGATATCTCCGAGAAACGTGAACCGGTTTTTTTTTTGTGAACGAATGTGTATAGCCCCGAGATGGTCCCGTTGGCACCAAGTTGGGGTCTGATGATGGGATCTTAAAGAAATCGAGGGATCTCTTCAAATGTTATATGTTTGACGCTTTTGGTAATTTTCATTCATTTACAAGAATTTGCATTCCGAAAGTAGGATTTGATGATAACCACAGATCAGGATCTAGGATAAATCGGTTGTAGTTGGTTGTTGTTAATATTTTAATTTGGTGATTATTATCGAATCATAATATGTAGGTATACTTATTTAGAGACAGACTCAAAGCCACCTCATATCACATTATCGTAATCGGTACGTAGCCTAGGTGGTTGGACGTGAACTATATTTTATACTAAAAGGTAAGGCATACTAACCATGTGAAATAAGTCCTCCAAGCTCTGTGACGATTCCAGTCAGAAGAGGGAAATAGGGCGACCACCCGATATCAGTTGAGTGTGTTATCAGAACGTCTCCTTGTCTCAGTTGGCCAATCTGAAATCGAAGATTTATAAATATTCTAAACTAATTAAAACCGGCAATTTTTACGGCAATAAGAATTTGTCACCGCCCTAATGGGTGTCGTAAAGGTCGACTAAGGGATCCGCTTCCCCAACGTGGCGATTATGGGCATTTACCTCCTAGCGAGAGACTAAAGAGAGATCTAACGTCCAGGGGCCCATTTCTCAAAAGCTTGTAATACAAGTGGATGGCTCTTTTTGACACTATTAATTAGATAAGGACTTCCACTTGTATTACAAGTTACAAGCTTTCGAGAAATAGGCCCCATCAGTGATTTCGGATAAGCTCATGATAACAATTAAATAAGCCTTTAAGGGCTTCGTTCAAAGTCTCAATTGTCTTTTCAGTTCATCAATTTGTGGATATAATGTGCCCCCGACAGTGCTGGAGCAGAACTGTGAAACGGCAATGTCACTCATATAAAAGATTGAACAAAAGCCATATAGCAGAGTCATATTATATCTCTCTCTGTCCCGGTAAGAGTTGCCCTTATTCATAAACGACTCCTAACTTAACAAGCCGCTAAGTATTGTTAGTCTCTTTCGGTCTTATCAAATTGTCCACAAGAAGGACAAACAATATTTAGCTTACTAAGTTAGAAAAAAAATCAAAATAGTTTATTGATACAGTAAAAACTTATTAAACACAACTATGTTATAATCTTAAAGGTAAATACAATACTGTAGACACAGAAATACACAATAGTATTGCTCGTGACACCTGCACTAGGCTATGCCTGTATCGCAGGATGACACTTATATAAAATTGCCAAATATTTTGTTGCTAGAGTGCGCTAAAGAGTTTATATTTCAAATGTATCTCAAAATGTTTAAATCTAGTAGAGCAATCACAATTTATAATCAGAAGAAAGCAGCAAAATACTAGCAGAAGGCGTTTATTAATAAGGGGGTTAGACTTTACCTCCGAAAGATACTTAACAACGCATGCCCTGGCTACAGTTTCGCCGCCGCACACGGACGTTGCCACTAGGCGCACGTCCCCGGCCTCCACGCGCGGCCTCGCCGCCGGCAGCGGCGCCGGCCAGCCTGTGTTCAGCTCCGGGAACCGCAGCTTCGTCCAAGCTGGGGAGTACTGGTAACGCTGCATGGCTCTGTAAGTATACGTAGTTTTGTAGGTTATCTATACCTTCTGCGAAGTGGTCGTTTTGCGAACAAGTCATTTTGATTTTTTGTGTTTTGTTTATGTTTGGTGGTCGTTTTACTAGAAAGTCATTACGAGGTACAGGCGTTTTGCAGATGTGGTCGTTTTGCGATCTAGTCTTTATGTGGTTCTAGTCGTTTTGAGAAACCAGTCGTTTTGATACCGACCCGTTTTGTAAGAGACTGTAGAGGATGACCAACTGTACGAGTATCCAGGTAGATGGTCATAGAGTAGCCTAGGCTAGTCTCCGTATAGCTAAGTACATCTAGTGCATGACCAGTAGTAGGCTTATGATGGCACCGAGTTTAATCGTTTGTCGTAGTTGCCGTCACATTCTAACAAGTAGGCAAGTGACGCGTAACACGATAAATAGATAAAACGGGACCATCATAAATCATAAGCCACTAGATTTACCTGTCGCCTATTAGGTATCGCTATTTTCAAGTACTACGAGTAACTAGTATGTAAATGCAAATTGGCGCATGGTACGATAAACGATAAAAGTGGAACTACAATAAGTCTATATTCAAGTGTGCGGCGTTACCGCGCCTTGGATTCTACTCACTTTTTGAGCAAGTCTGGATTCCTCGTTTGAATAAACTCTAGCAGTTCGTGTGCACGGAAGTAGAAGACCAGCTCGACGTCAGGGAGGTACCACCGTTGGACAAGTAGGTGGCCCAGGCGGCGAACAGCTAGTCGCATCTTGTGGAGGGCTAGGATGAGGTGCGCCTTGGTACCCTCGCGGTGTCGTACCGTGCGTCGACACAGAGGTAGAAGCCAGCTTAGGACTTTTCTGAAATAAGGATAAGACTTACACATTTTTCAAGAAAATAATACCTAAGTATAGTTTGAGAATTATAAATTGAATGTTTATTTTTACTATAATGTAGGTAGAAAGTTTCCAATTTATATTTCACGAACTATACCTACAAGAGCGTTTAAAAAAAAATCATTTTCACGAAGTACGAAATATTGGGTATATGCTACGTAGGTAATTTCTAATCAGAGCTTTCCATTGCCAACAAAACAAAAATTCTCCCAAAAATTTCATTCATTATTTTTTATTCCACTTATTTTACCGTCGTATGAAGTACCTACTTATAAGGAAAATAGTAAGATAGTAACACAACAGAAAAAAATCCTTGGGACATTTTTTCGCCAGAATCAGATTGATGTATCATTTATTATTGTTTTTGTATTATTTTTTACTTATGTCTCAGTAAGGGGGCTTTATCGCTGGACTCTGGCAGCTCGGCCTTCGGCCTCGCGAGTTGTCACGCCTCTGAGGGACATATAACATGATTCTGATTAGAAATTACGTGTAATTTACCCAAAATTTCATATTTTATAAAAGGTTTTTTTTGTGCTCACATTAAGTAGGTACCTATAGTCAGGGGCATAAATATATATACGATTTTAAACCTTATACTCCAGACTTAAGTAAAAAAAGTGTATAGATATTTTTGCCCTTGATTGTACGCGATGTAATAATTATAGATTGGTGTGTTTCCGACCAAACATCAAAATGTTATTTAATTGATACTTACCTTGTACTAGGTTTCTTTGGCGTTTTAAGTGCTGCGATGATTTCTTTGTCGGTCTTGGCATGTGACTTGACGGGCTCCTTGGGAGGCCGCATGTTCTGCAGGACCTCCATGAGATCGTCGGGAACAAGAGCCCAAGGTTTTGTCGCCAAGTCGAACTGTCAATTAAAAAATCTATTGCATATTATGTTCGTTATCAATACCTATGTAAAATAGGTAAGGTTAGGGAAAACATATATTTGTACCTAGATCTATTATTGAATTTCAATTAGGGTTCCCGCGTCCACAAGAAGTAAGTTCTATAAAATATAGATTAATATAAAAAGTACGCGCCCTGAATGCAGAGAACTGGGAGGAGATCGCACAGAACCGCGCGGGCGCATTGGCGCCAACTCGTATCGGAGCTAAGATCCACTTTGGGTCGCTGAGCCAGCGGAGTAGGTAAGTAAGTAAGTAATATAAAAAGTATCATACCTCCATTATACATCTATGCCCATGTTTGTCCAAGAAATCAAGGACCTCATGGTAAATATCCGGCAGATTATCCCTTAGCCAGTCAAACGCGTCTTTAGGTTTCTGCGCTCGGAAGGCTTCCACTTTTCCCGAAGCGCCCAACTTGCGGGCCAAACGGTCGAGAATGTGAGGGACCTCGGCTGACAATACATCGCCCGAGCTGAGGATTACGCTTATCTCGTTGCACTGCTCAGATGTGAAGTCTAAAAAGAAACGGTTGCTTGATTTTAGTGCCTAACGAATGTAAAATGACGCCATTCATGGAAATTACCTATAGCTTTTGAGCAAGTGCAGAATGGAGCTACTTCAGAGACTTCAGATAATCACAGTACTTATGGGTCAATAAGTTGTAAGCCGTGTGGTGACGGCAGTAAGAATACATTTGTCACCACCCCAACTCCTCCTGCGGGTGTCGTAAGAGTCGACTAAGGGATTGAAGTGTTACAGACCATTTTACAAGATTGATGATGGGCAGTAGCGTCATCATAGTGGACACATTACTGCGATCGCCAATCCGCTCGCCCAGCGTGGCGATTATGGGCATTTAAATCCTCCTAATGCGTCTATACGCGTAGTTAATAGGAGAGGCCTACGTCCAGCAGTGGACTAACATAGGCTGATGATGATGATGAAGTTGTAAGCAATTCTAGCACATTTTCGCTAGTCTTATTATGAACCATAGATTAAGTAGGTACAACGGGTTTTTATGCAATTATTTCATTAGTCTAGGTCATTTTCTATCTTATAATTATGATAATTATTAATCTACATAATTATTACATACCCTGTCCTCCCTCCAACAGAACTGTCATGGCAATAAACTGGCTGGCTGAACTCGCAGCGCTAGTGCTCATGTGATTGAACGAGAATCGTCGCACGTCTTCATCTAATGCCAGTAAGGCCTCGAGGTATTCTTCAGGACGATCGGACTCGAACGAGTCGATAGTCATGCGGTCTACCTCCCTAATTGTGTCGTTCATATGCCATTTGGTGTACAGTAGATCCTGGAAAAAGAAAGAGCAGTATTTGGTACTTAGTAAATGAAAGTTCAACTCTTTTCGGATCTAAGTGTGCATTTTGATTACGTAAAAGACACGAAAGCGCATTCGAAGACTCACTGAAAACGGCAGCACATGGGTAATAATCTCTGATATGGTTCTCAGACATGCCTGAGGTCAAGTCGATCCTAGTCAGACATTACTATGAAGACTGGGGATATAAAACGCTAAGTACTTACTGCAAAATCGAACATTTTTTAGTGGAGTATAAAGGAAGCTTACCCGAATCATAGAGAAGATCATGACGGGCTTGTCAGACCACTGCGGCTTCCGACGGTGGAGAGCCACGCTGAAGATGCGATCGTCGGCCACCTTGTGTCCATGAACTGCCATCTCGATCATGCGGATGCCCACATCGATTTCTGATGACACACGTCGATACAACGACTGAAACATTTTCATTAATTCTATTTAACTACTAACAACCGGAATCATTATTAGGTCCCGTCACAAATTTCAAGAAAACAATAATCAAGCACTTGAGTAAGTACTTAAATGCATGCATTTGGAAGTGTTAGTACTACGGCAGCCAAATAAAAACCGGTCCAAAAAAAGTGCGAGTCGGACTCGCGCGCGAAGGGTTCCGTACCATTATCAATTTATTATTAAAAAAATACAGTTAAATTAACCTACCTCAAAAACTATAGGAGATAATATAATCAAACCAAAAATCGTTGATAGAATTTATTGATGTGCATAACATATCGACGCTGGAAAGGAGAAATTGGATAAGCGACATTTTTGAAGATATTGAGTTATACACACCGTTAGAATCGGCAAATTTTTCCGCATCGAATGAGCTAGGTTTCG
This sequence comes from Thaumatotibia leucotreta, assembly GCA_025490895.1. Classification (NCBI taxonomy): domain Eukaryota; kingdom Metazoa; phylum Arthropoda; class Insecta; order Lepidoptera; family Tortricidae; genus Thaumatotibia; species Thaumatotibia leucotreta. Next base: position 1,946 of record JALPQI010017486.1, on the reverse strand, counting down.
TATCCATCTGACAACTTTTGTGTCGCTTATCCCATCGGTGATTTAGAGAACTTTCGATCATTTTTTACTACTAAACGACTTGGTTTTTGACAACTTTTAAGAAAATGGAGATTAGATAAAATATAATTCAACATAATGAATCTTGGATTATTTTACCTATTTGTCATGACAGGTTAAATTTTACTTGGATATTTTTGCTGTGTAACAACTAATCATCACTTGTGGGTTAGCTATTTCTACCTGACTGTATGATATGTTCTCATGTCGTTTGGACAATTTTACCTTTATCTTAATTTAAAATTAAAGACGGTTAGACAATATTACTTAACTATGATATCTGAATTATTGGCGTTTATCCATTTTTACCCCTACATTTATTTATGAACCATATGTCGCTTAGGTAACCCTTTTTACCTGAATTTACATTAGAATACTACTGTCACTTATCCTAACTTGCATGAATGAAATGTCAATTTGCATACATAAATGTCTGCTATTTTATTCTTTGTCACGTTATGTAGAAACATTTGGCAGAGGGGTTGTCCTGTCAATTTTTACTCTGCGTTAAATAAAATGTTTTTGGAAGTTTAATAAATAAAAATAAAAAAGAAATAGGTACTAATTAAAACTATTTTTAAGAGTTATCATAACGTAATACGATGGATAAACATACCACAGGTACGGTTGTTAAAAGTAGATAGTTTTCAAGTGCCTCGTTTGTAGGTAGGTACTAACTATTGTCGGCTCAATAACGAGTTATCCTTGTTGATTTTGCATGTTTTAAAATAAAGAGAAATGATCTCAAATAGAAAAACAAAATATATTTGTTTTTAATACTTAACAATAACTATTACTTTACTCACATACTTACCTACTTTTTGGAATAAAGTTATAAAAATACCTAAAACAGTGTCTTTCTTTTTTCACTGTGTAAGTAAATTCGTTTACCAGTCACGGAATGTTACTCTTGTAATTGAAATGACTGACTTCTAGTCTAAAATAGTTTCTCATTTTAAGTATGTGGATATTTCTTACTGATATATTTATGCTATTTTTTTCAATTTATATATTTTTACCCGAATAAAAAATAAGCCACATCGGCAGTTAGATAATTTTAACATGATGAATTTGTTATGAAAATCTCGGGAGGACTTTTTTACCTTCCTTATTTCTTTTACAAAGTGTTGGTTAGATAATTTTTCTTGAATCCATTTTTTCGACCATTTTGCTTAAGCGACAGTAAATCCTTAAATAACACTTGAATACGTTAAATAATTAAAACATCACATAGAAAACATATTTATGTCCATAAATAATGCTTCAATTATTAATTTGGCCTCCTAATTCATTTTAATGATTTTTTTTCGAAAATCTCGGCGGTTTTTTGCCTCTCCTGTAAAGTACGCACTGTGTCGCTTATCCAATTTCTCCTTTCCAGCGTCGATATATTTTTTTTAGAATTTTATATCGCGTAATTTAAAAAATAGAGGGGAGGGCACATTTTTCAGACTTTGAGAGCTGATATCTCGAAAACGATTTGCTTAAATAAAAATGAGATTTATAAACCTTCATATCATATTTCAAAGACCTTTCTATTAAAACCCCACACGCTTATATACAACAAAAAAAAAATTCTATCCCTCTGTTACATGTATGGAGGGCCCCCACCCCAATGGTTTTTTATTACAATTTAGTATCATAATCCTGTAGCGGTTTATACAACACATATCCTTACCAATTTCGTTACTGTAGCATTTATAGTTTCCGAGTAAATCGGCTGTGACAGACGGACAGACGGACAGACGGACATGACGAATCTATAAGGGTTCCGTTTTTGCCATTTTGGCTACGGAACCCTAAAAATGGGTCGTGTTAAATAACTATAGCGCGACGACTGCGTTGGGCCTTAGGGTGCGGCTCCACTGACGCGGAGAGGAGCGCAGATG
>JALPQI010017485.1:0-26460 GCA_025490895.1 Thaumatotibia leucotreta | reverse complement strand
AAAATGTGTAGGCCAATTAGGTTCTCCCAGTGTGTGCAAATTGTGTAAAGTTGACGTAACTTGAGACCGAAGAATTAGCTTCCTCGCATATTATTTTCATCCAGCAATAATATTGCAATGCTATTTATTAAAGCCAGGAAACGCTGTCAACATTCTTGGCACTGGGTGAATATCTGCGCGTTTCAACCGTTTTATTTAGGTGGCATCATTTTTGCCGAAGTTTCTATTCATTACAATGTGCTACTTTGTCATTTGAAGGAGACACGGTACCTTATACAAATGACGAAGTATAACATCAAGATGTTAAGAAACTTCGGCAAAAATGATGTCACCAAAATTAGGCGTTTGAAACGCTCAGATTTTCACCCTACTATGATGTAAGGGCCTCTTTTGGGTTTAAGTTCGTTGTATATTCACTTCTGGCTGGCCCTGTAAGTAAATACATGTACTATACATATATATTTTCCATCTTCCTGTGCGATGATGTTCTTTGTTTATGCAACAAATTTAATTTAGTGTTTAATCACAGAGTGCTATTTAATTAATAAATAAAAGTGGTTACTAATTCCCAAATTGCAGATACTTGATGGTTCCATATGCTAGCTACAGAGCGACAGAAAAAAGTCAGAATTAATATCACTACTTACGCTAAACCTAGGAGAAAATACGTTGTCGAAATGAACAAAACTCACGGACCCCGAAATGAATATCACTCCAGATTCATATGCTCTATTTGTTTAAATGCCAATGCTAGAAACGAAGCATCGAAAAATCTAGAATGTGATAGAAGGAAATCGAAATCTTATCCAATATGCCAAGAAAGTGCTACAAATGCTGAATCTTACGAAGTAATCAATAAAGTCGATAAAACAGAACGTAAATCTGATGAGAGTAATAAGAAAAACGTTGAAAAACCTAAAATTAATGTTGATCAAGGACTCAATCTACTTACTGAAGTACTAACTGTCTTTCAAAGTCAGAAGGAAAGTAATGTGAAAGATAGAAATAATAAAGCTGTCGTACTGAAAGACGCTTGTGTATCAGCGGAATTTGGGAAAATTAAACCGAAATTGTCTATAAGTAAGACTTTCCAGCTATCCATCGATGGAGCCCGTGGACAGGAAACCGGGGAGTTTTCTTTAGTGAACGCATGCCAACCTAAAGTAGCAACTAACTCGCAGTGTTCAATAGAACTAATAAAGCACAAATCTTCTTCGATACCTCAAATGAAGATGGAGGAATTAAAGAATTGTTTGAAAGAAAAGACTAAAGTCAATAAGGATGCTATAGAGGAAGTTAACAGAATGTTTGCTACTGTCAAACGAGATACTAATTTCGATAATATCAACAGACCTTTGATCAGGAACGGACCTAGAGTGCTGCCGGTGGTAAAGACTTCTTCGGATAAGCCATCGCAAATGCAATCAGACGTAGATAGTGCTGATCAAAGCCATAAGGAAATCTGCAAGTGTTGCCAGAATAAAAACTATTATATGTCGAGCGGGGATTCCATTTTGAAAAAAGAACGCTGTGAGAAAAGTGTCAACGTGGACTGTTGCAACAAAATTCATAATCGCGGACAGAAGGAAATGCCGATCTGTGAACGTTGTCGAAAACACAGCTTCGACTTTGATTATTAGTTCAGTTTCTGTAGATAACAATAAATTGTTGAGTAAACCAGTATTCATGTTTTTGCCTAATTCATATTTGAGGAGTCTTTTCAAAAGGGTTTATTTCCACTTTGTCCATAAAGATTGTTTCTCTTATGAAAACTTTTAAAATAACCCTTGATGATAGAGTGGAAATAACCCCTTTTAAAAAGACACTCCTCATTTTGAACTATTCTGTGAACTGTGAAATTTTTAGTGATAAAGACTGTGGGATTACAAGATATACCCGTGATTCTAAGAGATACGTAATAATTATAATATACATAATGCATTAATGATCTTCTAGCATTGTCCCAAGTTTTTGCCATAGCGTACTCCAAGCTTGGAGGCCGTTATTGGAGCAATAGTGCCCCGTTAAAGACTGCGCCTTAGTATCGTAAACTGTAAAAATTTATGCAACAACTGTATGAGGCCACCGCTCAAATAAATAAACTATTCATACAAAAAAAATGCCATTTTCCTATACCGAGTAATTTGTTTGCGCCCTCTACGGAACACCATTATTCTCATTACACTCTGTATAAGGGCCTCCGCTAGCAGACGTGAGTTATCCGGAGCGGACACTCGTCTAAGAAGAAATTGTCTGAACGGCGCTAACTGGTGCGGACGCGACGGGTTTTATTATATTTAATACTGGGGAATTACCATGACGTACTAATGCGATTCAGTGTAGGTTCAGGGAAAGGGACAGAGATAAACGACTCGTAAAGCCTTGTCCCTTTGTCTCAACCTAAACTGAATCGCATTAGTATTGTTAGCCTCTGTAGCCTAGTTGGTAGTGACCCTGCCTACGAAGCTGGAGGTTACGGGTTCGAATCCCGGCGAGTGCATTATTTGTGTATTTATTTGTAACAAATATTTGTTCCTTGGTCATGGCCGTCTATGTATTTAAGTATCTATATGTATCTTTCTATTACATATATCGTCGCCTGGTACATCATCACAAGCCTTAATCCTTAAACAGGTACAGGCGATATATGTACATGCGTCACTTGAAATTGTAATTATATTTTCAACAATTAAGACATATTTGATTGTCTTTTTTATCTGTCCCTGTTTAAGAGTTAATTTAGCTTACCATGGGACTAGGTCGATTTGTGTAAAGATGTCCCAAGATATTTATTTATTTAGTATCTACGTCATGGTAACCCCCCTGAGCGGGACCGGCAAGCGTGCGCACACGGCGGGCGGCAGTAGATCTCACGAAATGTTTTTATTTTTATTAAAACAACACAAGTAAAATAAATAATTTATTAAAATCATAAATCTTATAACCATGGTAAAAATAAGAAACATTTTCTATTATCATCGTTTCTTCCAATACCTTTTGTCTTCGTGCTTAGTTGAGATCTTCCATTTCTACCAATCTCTGGGAGTACTGTAATTAAAAACGTTCATAGATATGAAAGAATAGTCCAAACGATGCTCCAAAACTAAATGAAAAATCTTGATTAGATATAATTATTATATTAATCTCGCAGTTCAAAGGTAAAATCTCCTCCGTTAGAGAAACTTTAAATCATATTTATAATATAAGAATATTGTGTAAACTGATATTTATTTTTTACTAGCGACCCGCCCCGGCTTCGCACGGGTACTATACCTACCTACATAGGTACAAACCTTCCTCTTGAATTACTCTACCTATTAAAAAAATCTCATCAAAATCCGTGGCGTAGTTTGAAAGATTTAAGCGTACAAAGGGACATAGGGACAGAGAAAGTGACTTTATTTTATACTATGTAGTGGTGATTAAAATAAAAATAATTTGATCTAAGAAAAGAATTTGCGACAAAAATACCGTAGGATATTTGGAGGAGGAGTTGTTATCTAAATACGAAAACAAAGGATCAATCGGCTGTAAAAGTGTGTAACAAAACAGCTACCAGGCCCATATTTCACCATGGTGACAGAATGCTATAATTGTAAAATTACCGTTTCTCCTATTGCCGGTTACCACTTACCATCGGACGGGCCGCGTGGTTGCTTGCTCTGACATCAAATTTATAGCAGGAATTAGAAGTAATCAACTCCTACTTTTTTGCGAAGCAAAATTATAATTGTCACAAAAAACACGACAGTTGTAGCTAAATTCTGACACAGGCCGAATCTCATGTCAAGAATTAACGAAAATTTGTTCTACTCGGAATTAAAATGAAGTTTATTAACGTTATTCGTAAAAATTGCATGATGGTGGCAAACAAGCACGTTTACAGTCCGATAGTAATCGGTAGCCGTAGCCCACGGAGGCCTGTGCCCTGTGACGTGTGTAGTGTGGTATCTGGATTTAAGACGATAGGGACATAATTCTAGCGATCGAGACGAATAAAGAATGCGTGAGGAACACAGAATGAGACGGACATAAGAAATAAACGAAAAACGAATGGGACGAATTACGCTGATACCAGTAGTGTAATATTTACAATTGTTAATACTTTGTATTATTGCATGCTGTTGTGACGCCGTGTGGTGACGGCAGTAAGAATACATTTGAGGAGTGTCTTTTCAAAAGGGCTTATTTCCACTTGTAACTTTTTTTGGGAAATTGAGAAAAACATAAATCCACGGTTTTCATTTCGATATTCTTTCTGTGTTTTTGATATAGTCCTTTAGTGAGTTGATATAAATGTTATGCCACTAAATATATTGCTTTATCAACTTAATTATTAAGTTAATATACCATACATTTTCAGAATTAAGCCCTTTTGATGCGAAACTTTTAGAATTAAGCCGTTTTGTTGTGGACTTGTGAGATTATCCAATAATACACAAGCTGTTTTTCAAGGAAATTTTACAAATCCTTCATTTCTACAAAAAGTACTTAATAATAAGTTATCATAATAAAATATACAATTCTAAAAGCTCGTATCATTTTCTTAGTATAAGGGAGAAATAGGCCCTTTTGATACGGACTTTGATATTTTAAAATTTTGGAGGACAAGAAGAGGCTTATTAGAACTTGAAATTCAAAACATACATGTATTTCTCTACTTTTAGCAAAACTACATTCATAGTTAAAAAAAAGTTGAAAGTGGAAATAAACCCTTTTGAAAAGACACTCCTCATTTGTCACCACCCCAACTACTCCTGCGGGTGTCGTAAGAGTCGACTAAGGGATTGAAGTGTCACTGACCACTATTTGATAAAAGATTGATGACGGGCAGCAGCGTCATCATAGTGGACACATTACTGCGATCGCCAATCCGCTTGCCCAGCGTGGCGATTATGGGCATTTACCTCCTAATGCGTTTATACGCAGTCAATAGGAGAGGCCTATGTCCAGCAGAGGACTATCCTAGGTTGATGATGATTGCATGCTGTTTGTTTTCCGTCACAATAAAAAAAACAGTAATATTTTACAATTGTCACACTTGTCACCACGGTAAAATAGGGGTCAGTTGAGAAACTTACTCTCCCAATCTTAAATCAAAGACCGGCTCCCGATCAGTCCTATCGCTCCTGCTCTTCGTATCCAGTTCTTTCGTCAGCACTTTCTTCAGCATGTTCGAGGAGTCCACGAACTTGCACATGCACTCGTTGAGGGACTGCATCTTCTGGAACAGGTCTGATTGGCAGGAGTCTGCGGGGCAGGTCACCATCTTCTGTATCTGGCTTGTTATTAGCTTGAAGTTCTCGGGCAAGCCTGGAAGAAAGAACAGGTTAAGAATAAAAGTAAGTTTTATAATAATTATGGCGTGAAGAACTTGATGACTCGAGATTTTTTGTTGAAGGAAAAGGAATTTAATTTCTGACAAATCATCATCATCATCATCATATCAGCCGAAAGACGTCCACTGATGAACATAGGCCTCCCCAAAGATTGCCGCAATGACCGGTCCTGCGCCACCCGCATCCAGCGGACTCCTGCGACCTTCACCAGGTCATCAGTCCACCTTGTGGGGGGCCTATTCACGCTACGCCTTCCGGTATGTGGCCGCCACTCAAGAACCTTCCTGCCCCAACGGCCGTCGGTTCTACGCCCAATGTGACAAATTGCACAATTACGTAATGACAAATTGCAGTTAAAATTTCTTCTACTTTTTGTTAAAAGTTAAAATTTCTTGAGTTATCAAGTTCTTCACGTGATGCACCGAATTATAACTAACGTGAGACTTTAAATATTTAGCGAAACGGTTTACTCACGTAATTTAAGTCAGAAATTGCTCGACAAGTTTCGATCCATTTAGAGGATCCTCGTCATGGAATACCCGCGACCAAAGCCCGACGTGTACATGTCGAGCAATTTAACTGAAATTTAGACTTCAATTACGTGAGTAACCCGTTGCGCTAAATATTTAAATATAATAAAATTAGGTATTTTCTATACCTCCGTCTCTGACCCAACCTTCATCATCATAGCCATAGTCTTTTCCATTTAATTTCCTATAGTCTCTATACGTCTGCTGCGACCGGTTTACGGATTTCTATTGTTGTGCCCGAAAATAGGTTGCTGCATGGCTTGGACAGCAATTTTCTCCAAAAGGTCTCTACGCAAGCTTATCAAAAAACCGGGATTTGTAAGCCCGTGATTCTCAAGGAAAACAGGTAAAATTGTGTATAAAAACAAGACAGATTGTGGTAAAGCTACAGGTTTTGGGACTCCGGACACCTCGAGGGAGGAATATATCCAGCAGTGTACTCCAACGGGCTGATGTAGACTTCGCACCTGTGTCCTCGGTGTTGGTAGCCGTGTGCTTCATGACCCTTATCCTCGGAGCTACGGTTTCCGTGAACTCTCCTTCTTTTAGCTGGTACTCCAACTCCTGGGGTTTATAGTACGGCTGTCTTCTGAAAACAGGTCCAGATGAAACTGAAATTGCTAGAAGCTGGCAAATAAAAGGCGTAGGATAGGACAAACGCCCGTTATTTAGAAAACATAATCCTGTCCCGTACAGTAGAGACTTCTAAATCGTTTATTGGTCACAATAATGGCGTGTAGAAGTAAGAAGGAGTTGGAATCTCATGAATAGATAATGTGTTAGTGGTATTAATGAAATAATAGGAACAGGGTTACGTTTTTAAAATTACGGGCGTTTGTCCGATCCTTGATAATTGATATAGAGGCCTACATTCAGCAGTGGACTGAGATAGGCTGATCATGTGACCTGGTCTGCTACCGCGAACACCGAAGTCCGTAAATTTTAGGGTTTTGTCTCTGTCACTCTAATGACGACTTTGTTGGAGTGACAGAGACAAAACCCTAAAAGATCCCCAAAATTTGAGAACTTTGATGTTCGGAATAGCAGGCCTGTAGCCATGGCTAAATGAAATATATCAGCGGATAGACTACCGCTTACACGCCGTTTAAACTAAGGAAACCCATTTGGAACTTTGGAACACACGAAGATAATGCTGCCCTGCTTTATCATGTGTCGCTGTTGTAGCCCGAGCTTTCCGTCTCTTTCTTGGATCCGAAGGGTTTTTTTAATTTTCTAAAAGCTGTGGAGTGTTCTACCTATCATATCGTCGGTTGACAACCAAAACTCTAAGTAACAAATACTTACTTGAAATAGAGATCGTATCTTAGTTCTGATTCAATACTGACATAAGATGTTGCGAAGAGTAGTGACAGTTTTTATAGCGAGTTTTGCTTGTCAGCCGACGATATGATCGTATACCACCTATTGGACCTTTACCTGAAAGGGTCTGTATTGGTGTCTTCCGAGAGAGAGTCTTTCGTTTTCGCGATGACCAGCTTCAGGAGATTGTCGATGCCGATGTTGTGGTCGTTGAGGAGGTGCCGGTCCAGGACTGTTATCCTAAAATTTGAAGTGTTTGAGAGGTAAACTTTCTTGGCGCATAGGCAAAAACTTCAACGATTGGTTGGTGGCGATGGCGTCTTCGCGTAATTTTTTTTCCCCCATTTCAAAAACGTTCATCATAATAATAAAATTGTTTCTTGGGTTGGCCGTGTGGTGATGGCAGTAAGAAAACATTTGGCACCACCCCAACTCTTCCCGTGGGTGTCGTAAGAGTCGACTAAAGGACTGAAGTGTCAATGACCATTCTTTGGTAGAAGATTGATGATGGGCAGCAGCGTCATAATGGATACATTACTGCGATCGCCAATCCGCTTGCCCAGTGTAGCGATTATGGACATCCACCTCCTAATGCGTCTACGAGTATACGCATCGTTAATAGAAGAGGCCTACGTCCAGCAGTAAGATAAAGATAGGCTGATGATGTCGTAAGTGCAATGCCCGGAGATTCTTACTATAGCTCCGTCCGTGCAACGTGAAAGATTCACAGGTGTAGGTAATCTCGTACTTAGGTACCTGTCGGCCTCAAAACTGCACAGATGGCACCTAAAGGTTTCCCTGGGCAGCCGCTCGTTGCCAACAAAGTCACTGCGGGTCACCATGAGTGGTAAATCGTCTTTGAACGCCTTGGATGTGCATTCGCTTAGCATGCACATGTCCTGTAAACCAATAATATTTAAATTAGTATCGAACCAGGTTACTCAAGTAACTATTTCAGTCGATGATTGGTCAACGTTTCGACTCATTAAGAGGTCCTCGTCCGGGCCACCCTCGGTCAAAGCCCGATCCACACGCGGATTTTCATACATTACATTAAAAAAAATCTGAGCGTTCCAACCGCCTAATTTTGGTGACATCATTTTTGCCGGATTTTCTATTCGTTACATCGTGCTACTTTGTCATTTGAAGGAGGCGCGGTACATTATATAAATAACGAAGTATAACATTCAGATTTGTATCGATCCCGTCCACAAAAATCTGTCAATTAAATTTAAATCTTATGTCAAAAGGAAGTCATTTATTTCACTGACGAATTTCAGAGTTTGGATGCTTTTCCAAATCTAAATGTTCATTATTAGAAATCGGCAACAATAGATGACTGACCGTGTTGTCTTCGGCTGGGTCCTCCGGGTGCGAGGAGAGCATGCGCCGGCCGATTGTCGAACAGCCGCGTCGCAAACGACGAACAGGTACTGTTGGTGCTTTATTGAGTCTAAAGCACAAATTGCAGCCAAAAAGCTGGGCGTTCTGAACTCAAACCTGGACAGCTTCTAACAATATATAAAGCACAAGTCCGATCGTGCATGGAATCAGCGGCTCAGCTAAATACCAACTCGCCACTTTAGACTCAGTAGAACGCAGTGCCAGGAGAATGATTGGTGACAGGAGGCTGATAGCTGGGCTACACTCTTTAGCCCAGTGGAAAGTTGCCAGTCTGTTGGTGTTATACAGATTCGGGGAGTGTGCTCAAGAGCTTCGTGAACTTAATCCGCCATCCCGATTTTACCATCGAAATTCAAGACGCATGGCCGGGTTCCATCCTTACTTGGTAGATATTCCATTTATTCGCACGAAGCGCTTCGCGTCTTCTTTTCTTATGCGTACTGCCAAGGAGTGGAATTCCCTGCCGGTGTCAATATTTCCGAGATCATATAACCCGTCAACCTTCAAGTCAAGGGTGAATAGACACCTTCTGGGCAAACTCACTCCATCGTAGGCCGCGTCTCTGCCCTTGGCTAGTCTGTGGCCATGAGTAAGCCCATTTCAAATAATAAAAACAGAAACAGTTGACAAATGGGTGAATCTGTAGATGACTGACCGTGTTGTCTTCTGCTGGGTCCTCCGGGTGCGAGAAGATTGTCGAACAGCCGCGTCGCAGACGACGTCCCGGTACTGTTAGTGAAACAGTTGACAAATGGGTGAGTCTGTAGATGACTGACCGTGTTGTCTTCTGCTGGGTCCTCCGGGTGCGAGAAGATTGTCGAACAGCCGCGTCGCAGACGACGTCCCGGTACTGTTAGTGAAACAGTTGACAAATGGGTGAATCTGTAGATGACTGACCGTGTTGTCTTCTGCTGGGTCCTCAGGGTGCGAGAAGATTGTCGAACAGCCGCGTCGCAGACGACGTCCCGGTACTGTTAGTGAAACAATTGACAAATGGGTGAATCTGTAGATGACTGACCGTGTTGTCTTCTGCTGGGTCCTCCGGGTGCGAGAAGATTGTCGAACAGCCGCGTCGCAGACGACGTCCCGGTACTGTTAGTGAAACAGTTGACAAATGGGTGAGTCTGTAGATGACTGACCGTGTTGTTTTCTGCTGGGTCCTCCGGGTGCGAGAAGATTGTCGAACAGCCGCGTCGCAGACGACGTCCCGGTACTGTTAGTGAAACAGTTGACAAATGGGTGAATCTGTAGATGACTGACCGTGTTGTCTTCTGCTGGGTCCTCCGGGTGCGAGAAGATTGTCGAACAGCCGCGTCGCAGACGACGTCCCGGTACTGTTAGTGAAACAGTTGACAAATGGGTGAGTCTGTAGATGACTGACCGTGTTGTTTTCTGCTGGGTCCTCCGGGTGCGAGAAGATTGTCGAACAGCCGCGTCGCAGACGACGTCCCGGTACTGTTAGTGAAACAGTTGACAAATGGGTGAATCTGTAGATGACTGACCGTGTTGTCTTCTGCTGGGTCCTCCGGGTGCGAGAAGATTGTCGAACAGCCGCGTCGCAGACGACGTCCCGGTACTGTTAGTGAAACAGTTGACAAATGGGTGAGTCTGTAGATGACTGACCGTGTTGTTTTCTGCTGGGTCCTCCGGGTGCGAGAAGATTGTCGAACAGCCGCGTCGCAGACGACGTCCCGGTACTGTTAGTGAAACAGTTGACAAATGGGTGAGTCTGTAGATGACTGACCGTGTTGTCTTCTGCTGGGTCCTCCGGGTGCGAGAAGATTGTCGAACAGCCGCGTCGCAGACGACGTCCCGGTACTGTTAGTGAAACAGTTGACAAATGGGTGAATCTGTAGATGACTGACCGTGTTGTCTTCTGCTGGGTCCTCAGGGTGCGAGAAGATTGTCGAACAGCCGCGTCGCAGACGACGTCCCGGTACTGTTAGTGAAACAGTTGACAAATGGGTGAGTCTGTAGATGACTGACCGTGTTGTCTTCTGCTGGGTCCTCCGGGTGCGAGAAGATTGTCGAACAGCCGCGTCGCAGACGACGTCCCGGTACTGTTAGTGAAACAGTTGACAAATGGGTGAATCTGTAGATGACTGACCGTGTTGTCTTCTGCTGGGTCCTCCGGGTGCGAGAAGATTGTCGAACAGCCGCGTCGCAGACGACGTCCCGGTACTGTTAGTGAAACAGTTGACAAATGGGTGAGTCTGTAGATGACTGACCGTGTTGTCTTCTGCTGGGTCCTCCGGGTGCGAGAAGATTGTCGAACAGCCGCGTCGCAGACGACGTCCCGGTACTGTTAGTGAAACAGTTGACAAATGGGTGAATCTGTAGATGACTGACCGTGTTGTCTTCTGCTGGGTCCTCAGGGTGCGAGAAGATTGTCGAACAGCCGCGTCGCAGACGACGTCCCGGTACTGTTAGTGAAACAATTGACAAATGGGTGAATCTGTAGATGACTGACCGTGTTGTCTTCTGCTGGGTCCTCCGGGTGCGAGAAGATTGTCGAACAGCCGCGTCGCAGACGACGTCCCGGTACTGTTAGTGAAACAGTTGACAAATGGGTGAGTCTGTAGATGACTGACCGTGTTGTCTTCTGCTGGGTCCTCCGGGTGCGAGAAGATTGTCGAACAGCCGCGTCGCAGACGACGTCCCGGTACTGTTAGTGAAACAGTTGACAAATGGGTGAATCTGTAGATGACTGACCGTGTTGTCTTCTGCTGGGTCCTCAGGGTGCGAGAAGATTGTCGAACAGCCGCGTCGCAGACGACGTCCCGGTACTGTTAGTGAAACAATTGACAAATGGGTGAATCTGTAGATGACTGACCGTGTTGTCTTCTGCTGGGTCCTCCGGGTGCGAGAAGATTGTCGAACAGCCGCGTCGCTGACGACGTGTCGGTACTGTTAGTGAAACAGTTGACAAATGGGTGAATCTGTAGATGACTGACCGTGTTGTCTTCAGCTGGGTCCTCCGGGTGCGAGAAGATTATCGAACAGCCGCGTCGCTGACGACGTGTCGGTACTGTTGGTGAAACAGTTGACAAATGGGTGAATCTGTAGATGACTGACCGTGTTGTCTTCTGCTGGGTCCTCCGGGTGCGAGAAGATTGTCGAACAGCCGCGTCGCTGACGACGTGCCGGTACTGTTAGTGAAACAGTTGACAAATGGGTGAATCTGTAAATGACTGACCGTGTTGTCTTCGGCTGGGTCCTCCGGGTGCGAGAAGATTGTCGAACAGCCGCGTCGCTGACGACGTGCCGGTACTGTTGGTGCTTTATTGAGTCTAAAGCACAAATTGCAGCCAAAAAGCTGGGCGTTCCGAACTCAAACCTGGACAGCTTCTAACAATATATAAAGCACAAGTGCGATCGTGCATGGAGTATCTACCTGTGGGACGGGACGGCTCAGCTAAATACCAACTCGCCACTTTAGACTCAGTAGAACGTAGAGCCAGGAGAATGATTGGTGACAGGAGAATGATTGGTGACAGGAGGCTGATAGCTGGGCTACACTCTTTAGCCCAGTGGAAAGTTCCCAGTCTGTCGGTGTTCTACAGATTGCACTTCGGGGAGTGTGCTCAAGAGCTTCACGAACTTAATCCGCCATCCCCATTTTACCATCGAAACTCAAGACGCATGGCTGGGTTCCATCCTTACTTTCAATTCAATTCAATTCAATTTCTTTATTTCGCACATATAAGTTTACAGTAATAACCAACACACTTACACGGTAAATTAACTATTAACGGTTACTTGGTAGATATTCCATTTATTCGCACGAAGCACTTCGCGTCTTTCCTTATGCATACTGCCAATGTGTGGAATTCCCAGCCGGCGTCGATATTTCCGAGATCATTATAACCCGTCAACCTTCACGTCAAGGGTGAATAGGCACCTTCTGGGCAAACTCCATCGTAGGCCGCGTCTCTGCCCTTGGCTAGTCTGAGGCCATGAGTGAGCCCATTTCAAATACAGTGGAAACTGGATAAGTGGAACCTGGGTTAGTGGAAAACCTCTTTAAGTGGACCAAAAGTCTCGGTCCCAGTCCCTTGGCAACGAATTACCTCTATAAGTGGAATTTCGGGACCTCTGTAAGCGGAATCCAATTTTTCGTAAATTTCTTATTTTGACCTCTGTAACTGGAAGCATCGGTCTTCGTAACTTCTATGAGTGGAATAGCTTGGCGATATAAAATTTGTATTTTTAATAAACAGTCACAATGGGGGTAGTTTGGTTCGTAAATGGTTTGTGTTTTAACTGTACGGTACGTAGGTATTTTTTTTTGAGATTTCACTACGTTCAGTTTGGTTACTTTAGCTGTACTGCGGTGCCGTGCTGTTAGATTTTTTTCATTAAAGTAGGTACATAAAATTTTATAGCACGAATTAAATCATTTATTAAGGCGTTTTAATTCATGTATTTAAGTAGTCACACTACGATATATAAATTATAAATGATGAAAAGAGATGTCATGTACGAAAGAACAAAGTAGGTACAGTCGACGTCAAAGCTATCTTTACACATTTCGCCTTATTACAAGGGAATAAAGTCCAAAAGTG
The DNA here is from genome assembly GCA_025490895.1 of Thaumatotibia leucotreta. Taxonomy (NCBI): domain Eukaryota; kingdom Metazoa; phylum Arthropoda; class Insecta; order Lepidoptera; family Tortricidae; genus Thaumatotibia; species Thaumatotibia leucotreta. Next base: position 13,302 of record JALPQI010017485.1, on the reverse strand, counting down.
TAGGCATATCTTTGACGTCGACTGTTCATAAAAGTTCAATCGGTACATGTATTGATTTATTTAACCATACTGGTTTACTTTGCATAAATAAATATTAAGAGAGTTTTTGTTTGAAATATACTAAGTTACTTTATAATAAAGGAAAGTTATTATTTTTGTATAGAACAACTGTGGATTATTTTCAGTATTGCTTTTTGAAGTCTTACATGCCTATTTTTGTTGTTAACTCATATCTTCATACAGGTTTGTATGGATATAAATATTATTTAATAAAAGATGATTATGTATTCAAGTCTTGATCTTTTTGACCATATACGTGACCTCTATAAGCGAAATTACTAGCACCTACAACCTCTGTTAGCGAGAGCCTCTGTAAGTGAGACAACGTTTTATTTGAACCTGGTTAAGTGAAAAACTGGATTAATGGAAAACCTGGATAAGCGGAACTAAACAGCCGGTCCCTTGCGATTCCACTTATCCAGTTTCCACTGTAATAATAAAAAAGAAACAGTTGACAAATGGGTGAATCTGTAGATGACTGACCGTGTTGTCTTCGGCTGGGTCCTCCGGGTGCGAGAAGAGCGTGCGCCGGCCGATGCGCGCGCGCAGCTTGTCGAACAGACGCGTCGCTGACGACGTCCGCGCTGGTACTGTTGGTGAAAAACTTGATAGATAGGTAGATTAATTGGTATACTCTTGGGTCGACTCATTCGTTTTTCGTCACGTTCCTAAATTTGTCCGATTCTGCTTTCGTCACCCATTCTTCATTCGTCAAGTTAGTCTGCAGTCATTGTCGTCTTTGTCCATAATAAGTTGTTGACCTTTTTCTAATTTCGACTCAATCGTTTTTTGTCATTTCGTATTTGGTCATATTCTAAGTTGGTACCGACTTAAGAGTATGAAAATAAAATATTTTAAAAATAAAAATAAAACCGCCTTCAAAAATTCGCCCGAACTAAAAAGTTAAAAATAATTTTGGTTCCTACTTCTTAGGATTTCCTACCCAAACCTTTAAACATTTTACCCTATTCATTGAAATAAAACATTATGGCTAGGTACCCTACAGATTTCTTAGAAGTCGGTGCCAAGCCGAATACGTTCATAGGTATATATTAGATAGAGCTTTGTAACTTACTGTCACTCCGATTACGCTTTTATCAACAGAATGGTCTGCCTCAGTCATTTTCATGAAAGCATAACCGGAGTGACAGTAAGTTACAAAGCTCTATCAAATACATATAAGTACTCGCAAAGTGAACATATTTGGCTTGGCACCGACTTCTAAGAAATCTGTAGGGTACCTAGCCATAATGTTTTATTTCAATGAATAGGGTAAAAGGTTTAAAGGTTTGGGTAGGAAATCCTAAGAAGTAGGAACCAAAATTATTTTTAACTTTTTAGTTCGGGCGAATTTTTGAAGGCGGTTTTATTTTTATTTTTAAAATATTTTATTTTTTGCTTTTTAGTAGTGTAATTATAAAATCGTTATTCAGTATGCTCTAAATACTTATAATTAGAATGTACTGCACTGTAGTAGGCCATAAACCTGAACTGGCGAACTTATATGAATACAAAAACAATTTCAAAGGTAACAGACTTAGCATGCCAATATTATTCGTACATCTAGATCAAAACAGCACTAACTCAAAATTTATATGTGTTTTAAATAAGGGTATATTCGTGGTCTACAAAGTTCAAATTAAAAAATACATACATTTTGAGTTAATACTGTTTTGATCTAGGTGTGCGGTTTAAAGAATCACTAACCGCTAACCGACATGTCATAACTACTAAGCAAACACTTGAATAGATCTCGAAAATGTATGACATTTGTTATATACAAAGAATGATCCTCCAACCCCTAATCGTTAAGGAGTTATTCCTTTCATCATCAGCTCACCAACATGAGACTATGACCACCTAAAGGCAAATACTCGAAAAGCCTCCAAAATATATGAAATATGTTATATTTAAAGAATTATCCCCCAACTCCTAATCTCCAAGGAGTTGTACCTTACATCATCAGCTCACCAACATGAAAGGATGACCACCTAAAGGCAAATACTCAAATAGCTTCCAAAATACACGGAATATGTTATACTTAAAGAATTATCCCCCAACTCCTAATTGCTAAAGAGTTGTACCTTCCATCATCAGATCACCAACTTAAGATGTTCATGACTAGATGCAAATACTTGATTAGTCTTCGAAAATAAATGAAAAATATCATGTGTGCCTACAACATTTGAAGAGTTCCCTCGATTTCTCCAGGATCCCATCATCAGATCTGGATTCGGTGACAATGGGACCAACTAGAAGGTATACCCTTTCAAACAAAAAAAGAATATTTCAAATCGGTCCACGCGTCTTCGAGTAATCGGGGAACATACATAAAAAAAAAAAAAAGATTTCGACGAATTGTAAACCTCCTCCTTTTTGAAGTCGGTTAAAAATATACGAAATACAGATTTAACAGCGAACATGCCGAAAGAAAATTATGACGAGTTAAGAACGAGACGGATTAAGATAAAGATGAACAACAAATTGGACCGAAGATGAGAAAGACCATCGACGATCGTGACGAATAAAGAATGGGTGACGAAAGCAGAATCGGACAAATTTAGGAACGTTGACGAAACACGAACGAGACTACCCAAGAGTATACCGATTAATTTATTTCTTCATAAAAATTACATGTCATTTGTTAACAAATAGCACAAATTCACAAAAAGATCGTCAAATGTATATAAAATAATAATAATAAAACAAATTATAAATATCAATGCATAATTAAATTCACAAAAAGATGAGAAAAGACAATAAAATGACAATATATTCAATTTAAAATGTCTAAACTAGATTACAACAATGTCAATATTATGTATAATAATAAATATATTTTCATAAGTATATTTTTCGATGTATTCGCTTACAGAATACATTGAATTCACAAAAAGAATTTTTTCAATCGGTTTTCAAACATGTCGTGAGATGTTTCATTTCGGCGGGTAGACGGCGGGTTCATAAAGTTTCAAAAGTTGAGTAATAAAAATTATGATCGTTAAAATTATCCTGAAGTTTTGGGCATGTTTACACCCGTGGTCGCAGGCAAAATGTACAACACATTCTAGCTACGCGGGTTTTGCGAACTACCCGCACTTGGTCTTGATTATTCACTTCTAGGCTTGAGTTATTTATTTACACCCTGTCCAATAAGTTCGAATACACATATTTTACCTCAGTTCTAAAAATACAGGAATCACAGGTTATCAAATAGTAATGTAAAGTAAAGAGTATTTTCATCTTAATAAAATACAACCACAATGAATGTGTTTCTAAGAAGAAAAGAGTGTAAAGTGCCAACAAAATACTTGCTCGGCACGCAGGTGACGAGTTAATTTTTATTACGAGAATCCGTATGGGGTAGAACAGACTTATTATGTTCAAAATTGGCGATTGTGGGTACCAAGTATAGAACACATTCCGGGCTATCAGAAAAATGGTCCTAGGTTCCAGACCTCACTATCGACCATGGCGTGGGATGCAGTATGTAAGCGAGTTAGTGTGCCTTCAGTACTTTTAGATAAAAGCGTTAAAATTAACGTATTTTTTTATAAAACCGAATTTGTGGAGAAGATAAATGCTCCTAAGTTTAAAAGGTGCTTGGGAAAGAGTATCATGTGTTGTAACAAGACGCAGCTCCAGCACAGACGGCAAATGGCGTTCCAGCGTGGTTTCAGACTAAATTGGCAGTTTTTTTAGCCGAAACATGAATTGCCATGCAGTCCTCCAGGTTTAGGTGTATTAGATTATTTTGAATGGTAATACATGCTTTAAAGACTACATTTTATAAAATCCGGAACCTAGATCATTTCAAAAAGGTTTCCAGGGGTATTTGGGGTCAAATGTGAAGAAAATGGTGCGTGCCGCGTAAGATCCGTTTGAAACGCGTTTGAGGCTGGTAAAAAAGTTATAGCTGGAGTTATTCCAAAATATTTGTTGTGAATATAGTATATAAGTGTGCCATTCATTAAACATAATAATAACTGTAGGATCTTTTTACCCATTTGTTTTATTCGATATTTGTTCTGTATTCGGATTTATTGGACACGGTGTAATATTTTCTTCGGTTACCGCGATGATTACTTATGAAATAAAACTATTTAAAACGGATTATATCACGTATTTTCATTAAATTTAACTTCATCCCGACGTTTCGAACACTTTTACTGGTCTGCGAGCGACTGACAATGGAGGAAATTTGATTGATTTACCTCCATCAAAATAAGAAACATAAGTACAAAACTACCCACAAAGAAAATACCACCCTTAAAATGTATTATCCGGGATTTAGTATATTATATTCTTTGTGGGTTGTTTCTTTGCCTTAGTCGAATCTTACGATGGGCTCCAGACGCTACGATATATCTGATGGCGATTGTACATTTTGTCATCTTTTCTTGTTATGTTTACCACGTAAGATACAAGACTGGGAGATAAACACATCAAAAAACTAAATGATGTCATGGTCGTAAAGAGTACCTGGAAATCCCTAGATGCAAAAGAGTAGCAAAACAAGTTATGCCACAGAGAATAAACAATGTATGAACTTGAACAGTATACAGGATGGCGCCTATAACTTGAGCAAATTTTAGAATTCTCTTAAGGTGCGTTTAAACCAAAAGAGCATTCGCTGTTCTAGCGCCCGTTCTACGAAATCAACCAGTCACGTTTTGTGTACCGATCGAATTTCGTAGAGTGGGAGGTTAGAACAGCGAATGTTCTTATAGTTTAACCGCACCTTTAGATTATGTATATCAAGTTATTTGTTTTAGAAACACTTCTAATCCCAATCGCCATATAAATTTACGCCCTAATCTAACCCTAGGTAGCATGTAATAAATAGTTTGGCATACCAAATTTGGCAGTAACAATAGAGACAACATGCTCTGTGCATGTTTTTTTTGTGATGATACTCGTAACATTATTATAAGAAAGAGGCAGTATAAATCTGTCTATGCCTCAAGCGAGTAAAGTCCTAGACAAACTGTTAACACTTATTATTTTCCTTACTTTTTGTATCTATGTTTATAAAGGAAAGAAATAAAGAAAAATACTTTTTTCTGCTCCACTGAACTCCACACAAAGCACGATTTTATAATAATTTGCAGTTTAAAATGTTTTTAACGCTGCGCTAAGCTCTAAATTCAACTCCTTCTAAAAATGCACGAAGCGATGTTTTCTATGTTTTAAGTTTAAGTATTAAATTTGTAAAACTATTTTTTTACATACACATTGTGGGCAATTTACCTTTTAAATTTTAACCCTTTTGCTCCGGCCCACTATGTATAGGTACCTATTAATTGTTCAGTAATAAAAACATAGTGAGTAACATTACCAAAGCTATAAATATTAGATGTCATACACTAAAGAAAAAAGGACTAACATACTTAAGGGGAAATGAGCGGTGTAATAGTTTATATTGTAAGTATTTGATAAAAGCAGCAGCAGCAGAGGCGGCTGAAAGTATTTACCGTCGTATACCTATTGTCAAAAAAAGGAAAACAAAATGTCGGTGTGTTTTCCTTTGTTTTAACAGTATACGAAATATTTGTAACGCATATTTTTACGTGTGTTTTCCACCTGATGGTCTCATCAGAGGATCACGCGGAGCTGAGACCATTTCGCGACTTGTTTTATTTCTGTTTTGATAGTATAAATAATATGTGTTTCTGCTTAGTTAAGTAAACGTCTACTAGTTAATAAATAATTCTCATTAAAAAAATCTGCAATATTCGTAGGTTTTGATTTCTAGTTTAGACAATAATAATATATAAAAAAACATACCGACATGGTGGTGGCAAAAGTAGATTTAAATGCAAAAAAATGCTCAAATCACCATACCCAGGAAGGCAGAAGGGATTGCGTTTGTTTCGAAAAATGTAGCTCTAATTTCCTCTTAACCAATGTCCGAAGTGGGATTTACCAAAGTTGTTATAAGAAAAGATACAAGGAAGATAAACAGTTTATAGGGAATAGGGTAAATCCTCAAGTAAGTTTGGGATAAGGAAGGAAAATCTACTGTTTAGGGGCATTTTCACTTTTAAGGACACTTAATCAGCGTGTAATTAAAAAAGATTACATTCCGTCAGGTTTGTATAACAACGATTAAGTATGAAATCTTCATTAATGAAACTTGATTGGTGTTTTTAGAGTTTATAAAATTAACATCTAGTTTTTATGAAAAATACTTAATTGTCGTTACAAATCTGACTGCAGTTAAACTTTTTAAATCTCACGCTAATTGGGTGTCCGTAAAAGTGAAAATGCCCTTACTACCTCATGCGATTACTATCTTATGCGATTGAATGTATCACATCACATCTCATCAACAGCCTGTGATAGTCCACAGCTGGACGTAGGCCTCTCCTATTAACTATGCGTATAGACGCATTAGGAGGTAAATGCCCATAATCGCCACGCTGGACGAGCGGATTGGCGATGGCAGTAATGTGTCTACTATGATGACGCTGCTGCCCATCATCAATCTTTTATCAAATACTGGTCTGACACTTCGATCCCTTAGCCGAGTCTTACGACACCCGCAGTAGGAATTGGGGCGGTGATAAATGTATTTTTACTGCCGTCACCACACGGCTACAATTGAATGTATAATGTATATTTATTTTAAGTACTTTTATTTGATTGAACTAAATTCTATGTATTCACAACTTACGTTTAAATTCTTTGCTAGGCTTTGGATGGACAAATGTGGTGGTAGATGATCCTGGTAAAGTGTGGCTCTTCTGAAAACACAATTAGAAATTAGTCACTACGCGTGACATGTTTCGGAGGGCCTAGGTCTCCAAAATCGCACGCGCGACGCTTTTGCACGGGCCCAGTGATTGTTAATGGGGACCTAGGCTCTCGAAAATGTCAAAATTGTTTGATTTATTTTTAATAATTTATTTTCTCTTCATAGGGCATCATTTAGGTTCGTAACCCTAAAAATGTTGTACAGGCATTTTATATTTCTAGACGCCTTTTCAGAAATAATAGCAACCACTTGTGTAATAATAACAGTCGATTCGAGTTAAGGTACGATTAGAGTATTTCGTATTTATATTTTAAAGACAAACGGGTCTTAATCGCGTAAACTTACGTTTAATCATATCCTGACGTTTCGGGCATGACGTTACACCCGTGGTCGCAGGCCGATTAGTTTTTAAAATATGAGTGATAATCGTGAAAGCTTAAATAAATATATTTCTTATTTAGTTTGACAGGTGTGTCACGACCATGTTCGGAAGTTATAGGTTTCCAGGAAGACCAGCATTTTGATACTTATTTGTGAAGTAGCCCCTGGCCCTGCATCGAGCTTTCTGTTCATATATAAAATTATAGAAAATTAAGTTTAGGAAACATTAACTTCCTGTGACAAATCACAAATCTAAATGAGAAACACCCTGCGACCATGTATAACATCATATAATATGGACGTCTAACGCCAGCTTAAAATTGCCCCCAAACATAATTGTTCAATTGTGCCAAGATGGGCAGGACCTATAGCGCTTCTCTTAACACCGCGCATATTTCGGCGCAACATCTTTGACAAATATTAATAGAATACAGCCAATGTAAACTTTGATGGACCAATCACAACTATTTTTAAATGGCGGTTTAAGTTTTTATAGGTTGACATTGAAGTTCATTACCGTGATGCATTAAAGAGGAGGTGACACTTGTCAACTAAAATTCAGGACCGTTTTAGAAAGGCAATTTACTATGGCGTGCGGCTTCCATGTTTTATTTGTTCATAGGAAATACCCATTATCACGTTTTACATGATCAGCAACGTGCATGGCGAAACTATAAGGGTTCCTAGTTTACTATGGAACCCTAAAAACAATTAAATTGAGAACCTCCTTTTTTGAAAGAAAGAAAAAATATTTACTTGTGACACATATGACTTTACAAGATACACATTTAAAAGGACAAGACACAAATTATACCACAAAACGGTCCCCAATTCAGTATAAAGCTGGGGCCTGTAATTACAGCCCAGGGCTGGTCTTCCATTGGGGCCGTTTGTGAGGTCACGCACGTCTGACACTTATTCTAATTTTTATGTGACAAACGTAGACAACTGAGCTCTCAGCCCACCTGATGGAAAGCAGGAACTGAGGCCCATGAACATAGCGATTAGAAAATCACCTATGCGCTGCCTACCCTGAGGACTTAGATGGATCTTTGTAGTCGGTTAAAAATCAGCATTAGTTCCAGGTCCTAGTTACCTTGACCTCCGTGTTGAAGTTTGGACCCTCGTGGTGCAGTTGCTGGTGCATGATAAGTGCACTCTCGAAGTTTGTGGTGAAGCCGCATTGGGAACAGCTGCAAAAGTTCAGGATGCTCAGCCAAGTTGCCCATCGCTAACGCTTATGCCGCGGCCACGACATCGGTCTAAGGCGACCGGCTTAGCGGAAAACGTATGGTGCTCCCTCTCGTACCCATATCGGCATCCTGCTCCAACTCATGGATTCACTCGCCGCTGGTTGCCTTAGACCAATGTCGTGGCCGGGCCGTTAGTAGCGTATCGTAGTTTTCCCTTTCTTTCATATTAGTGCGACAAAGACAGTTAGCTGCCTTTCCTTTATGATTGACGATTCAGCGCTAGCGATTGGCAACTTGTCTAAGCACCCAGAAGTAGTTAGTTAAACTGGGTTCCTTCCGCAACTCGACGTTCATTGTGGATTTTTTGCGTGATAGCGAGGTAGCCCTATTCCAACCATCCAAGCTCCTCTACGAAAAGTGTGTGTTTCAGGTTGCTTAGCCAAGTTGCCACTAACGCTTAGTAGCGTATCGTAGTTTTCCCTCTCTGTCACTCTATCATATTAGTGTGACAAAGACAGTTAGCTGCCTTTCGCTTACGATTGACGATTACTGATTAAATAGGTAGGCGTTAGTGATTGGCAACTTGGCTAAGCATGCAGGTTGCTGAATGCCTCCTTTAGTGTGTTTTTAGTTCAGAAGTAAGATAAAATAATAATAAATAAATAATCTAAATAGCGAGGGCACCGGAAGGCAACATAATTATGAAGGGTCCACGGAAAAACATATCCAGTGCTTAAAAAAATCAGGGCAAATTCACACCTTATTCTGTTAAAAGTAAGGTGGTTTTTCCTTCTGTAATTTGATTGACTAGACATGTTTTTTCCGTGGACCCTTCATATATGTATAACGCCACACTTAGGTGTTGTGGTAGCCACGACAGGACACGACACTTTTAGGAGTTCTTGCCGGTCAAAAGGTAAACTGTTTTAGCGATGGCACCAAAAGAACATATATGTATAACCCCACGATTCAAGCTGGTCTTATGAACTCACCAGAAAGTCATAGTTATATGAACAAAAAGCTTATATAAATAAATAATTCTTCTACACTAAATCTGTCAAAATTGGTGAAAGATGACACGACACGACACAGACATGATATTTTGACAGGCAGTTTAAATAGGTTTGAACAATTTTAGAAAAGGCTAGAGGTTAATGGTCGGTTCGTTTTTTTTATGTGACGAAGGTAGACTGAGCTCTCAGCCCACCTGATGGAAAGCAGGAACTGAGGCCCATGGACAGTCAAGTGCATTAATATATAGACACATTTGCAAGGGATCAGTATGGAGAAGTGTATAAATATTAATGCCCTTGACTGGACATATCGATCAAAAATCGCCTATGCACTGCCTACCCTGAGGACTTAGATGGATTGCCTCTATCTATGCCGGTAACACCGGCTATCTTACCCCCAAACAGAAACACAGCAGTGCAAACACTGCTATTTAGCGGCAGGTTAAGACGGTAAGAAGATATACTTACTGGGTGTTACATTAGTCGTGATACAAATTGTGAAAAACCTGTTAAGATGGTCTTTCTGAACGAGGTTTCCTATGGGACCTATATGAAAGTCGCGAAAAAAAAAATACGGTTTTCATACAGATCGGTATAGAAGTGTTCATGATTTTCAGTCTCGTTTCATTATTATGTAAACACATTTGTAAGAGATCAGTCTGAAAAAATGTATACATATTAATGAACTCGGACTGTACTAGTCTTAAAAAAAAATAAAGATTTTCATATGGGTCCCGAAGGAAACCTTGTTCAGAAAGACCATCTTAACAGGTTTTTCAGTTTGTATCACGACTACGAGTAATGTAACACCCGGTAATTTAATAGTGGCTCAAAAACTAAAGTTATGATTTTTAACATGGCAAATGTAGCCGTATATGACTTGGCAAGTATCGGTAACGTTAGGTTTTTCTTGATGATTAAAGCAGGCCATCGCGCTCGCTCCAATTTGTCAGTGCAAGTGCGATAAAATGCATTACGTATCGAGTAAAACATACGTATCCTTTACTTTCCAACTCATGGTATGGCTACTGATCTTAACCCCTATCTGTCATAATCATAACTATCCTGTTTGATTTTATGAAACGGCAAATGAAGTGGGGATGGTAAAGAACAATAAAACGCATAATATTCTCATGGGAACACTCGGAAACGGAACCAATATAAGCCTACAAATCGTTGACCAGTAAAATCTAAAAAAAAAAGCCTTAAAACTTACATTATTTCATATAATCACGCACTTTTAGAACTCCATCTCGGTTTTATTAAGAACTTAAAATCTTAAGCCTTGAGTTCACATGTTTTTAGTTAAAATTACTGAACGTATTAGTAATAACATTAACGTAAAAATATGGGGTCGAAAAGTGCTCGATTGGAGACCACGGCTAGACAAACGAACAAGATGGACAGACGACCTAATGAACGTCTCCGGGACACGCTGGATGCAGGTCGCATCTAACCGGTACATGTGGAGGTCCAGAGGGGAGGCCTATGTTTAGCAGTGGACATCTTATGGCTGAGATGATGATGATGAAAAATATATCTGCCAAAGACGTCACATTGGTCATGGAAAATTAGCCACATTTGTTTTAATTTTTTAGATTTTACTGAGAATTGATATAAAGTAGGTATAATATACAACAAATGACAAAACATATGTATACTCAGCTTGCAATATGGCGTCATGGAGCCGTGAGGATAGATAGCATCAGTAACCTTCACGGGTGCTGAATGCATTTTTGGTGGGTTCAGCTGCAGTGTTAATTACTGAGTTACGATACTAAAGGCCCACGACATTGGTCTAAAGGTGCATTCAGACCGAAAGAGCATTCGCTGTTCTATCCCCCCCCCGCTCTACGAAATCAACCAATCACGTTTTTGTGTAACAATCGAATTTCGTAGAGTGGGGGGATAGAATAGCGAATGCTCGTTTGGTCTGAACCTTAAGGCGACCAGCGGCGAGCGAATCCATGAGTTGGAGCGGGATGCCGATATGGGGACTCCCTCTCGCACGTATGATTTTCCGCTCTGGTCGCCTTAGATCAATGTCGTAGCCGCGGCATAAAGGCTGAGCCACACCGGACAAGCGCGTGTGCGTGGCGTGCGCGTTGTAATGTAACGTCCGTCATCGTAGATAGCACACCGCACGTGCACGTCACGCAAGCGGTGTGCCATCTAATATGACATTTTCGACACTACAACGTGTGCGCACACGCACGTGTTGCTCACGCTTCCGGTGTGGCTTGGTCTTTACGATACAGTCAACCAATTGAACCCTAGGCAACCCAAGAACTTTGTCTCAGTGACGCTTCAAATCAAATTGTCAGAAACTCCTTACTAATTGTTATTTTGATAAGGTGCGCAGTGTGTAAAATTGTCATTTTTCATCACACTTGCTTTCTAAGCGCGCCATTGCTTGCATGCATCGCGGGAGTGATAGAAAAGTGAAATTCCCTGGTGAATATATATTGTCTTATAACTTATTTTTTTGTCCGCAAGTGTGATGAAAAAGATTGTATGCATCACGGTCGGTAAGCAGAATACTAACTCGAGTCATTAAAACCCCTCTGCCTACGGCGTAGGGCTTCTAACACTCTTGTTGGTAATACCGTACTTACATCCCTAGATGCACAATGTACTATTTTCCACTTCGAGATAGTCCCCTGTCCGGTCAATGAATACATACATACATACATACAGCCTATGACAGTCCACTGTTGGACGTAGGCCTCTCCTATTTTGGTTTTCTCCGTTGCCTATCATGGTTACGTGGAATCCGTGCTCAGATATGGACTTATCTTATGGGGCAATTCTTGCGAAGCTAACAGGGTTTTCATTAGCCAAAAAACATGTATTCGCGCAATTTGTAACAAACCACCTCTTACGTCATGTCGAGAATTATTTGACAGCCTAAAACTATTGACATTACCAGCTTCATACATATTTGAAATGGCAAAATTTGTAAAGCATTCTCATCTATTCAAAGAACTTAGAAATGCATGTAAATTCAACACGAGAGATATTACGAGACTAGTTCAGCCAAAAACTAGTTCTATGTTATGTATTAAAAATTGTTACTGCATGGCTATAAAAACATACAACCGCATCCCAGCAGACATCACAAGCTTGCCATACAACTTGTTTGTGCGTAGACTATTTACTTGGCTACTTGAAAAACGATTTTACTCAGTCAGAGAATTCATGTCATATAAAAATCCAGCTGTCTACTTTTGACTTAAACATGTGAAATTGCTGCAATTTAGTTTAGTTTTTAGTTCATAAGTTCCAGAATGATTTGCATGCTACTGTGTAGTAAAATGGTCGATCTCTATTTTTAATGTACCTGTCATTTTATACTGTACACTATTTTCTGCAAACACTATTTTCTGCAAATAAAATATCTTATCTAATATCTTATCTTATCTATTAATATGCGTATAGAGTATAGACGCATTAGGAGGTAAATACTGGGCAAGCGGATTGGCGATCGCAGTAATGTGTGACGCTGCTGCCCATCATCAATCTTTTATCAAATAATGTTCAGTGACACTTCAATCCCATATTCGACTCTTACGAAACCCGCAGGAGGAGTTGGGGAGGTGACAAATGTATTCTTACTGCCGTCACCACACGGCCATTGAATACAGGCTATTCATATTTCACATCATCAGCCATTTTCAGTCCATCGAACATAACTAGGCCTCTAAAGGTGCGTTCAAACTAAAAGAGCATTCGCTGTTCTATCCCCCACTCTACGAAATCAACGAATCACGTTTCGTGTAACGATCGAATTTCGTAGAGTAGGGGGATAGAACAGCGAATGCTCTTTTGATCTGCATGCACCTTTAGTACTTAAACTTGATTTTGCTAGTCGTGTAACATTGCCCGAACCTAACTATAG
>JALPQI010017484.1:0-25142 GCA_025490895.1 Thaumatotibia leucotreta | reverse complement strand
CAAGTAAAACATTCGGCCATATGAATGTTGGCATTTTGAAAATTTGCTTTGTAAAACACCGACCAAATGTTAAGTTGGTAACTGTGAGGTTGGCAAATAAAACAAAACATTTTAATAAGTTGGGAAATGAACATTCGGCGAAGTAAAATTACGCGAAACGTTAGTTGGGAAATAATATTCGGCCATATAATTTTCGGCGATAAATAAGAGAACCGGAGACAACATTTTATGTCACTTTTTTGTGTTACAAATTTAGAAAATTTGTCATATACACTTTATGGGTACAGTCAGGGGCATAAACATGTATAAAAATGTAGACCTTATGCTCCACACACAAGTAAAAAATTGTTTACATATTGTATGCCCTTGACTGTACATATGGGTACACACTATATGGGTACATATAGTGTGAATGAAAAATGTTCGTAACACAATAGAAACTGTCGTGATTTTTGTTTCGTTTAAGCCATTTGTTGCGATCGACCCATATTGCAACAATACATTGTGTGTACATATGATTAAATTGATAAGAGGGATGTATTCGCCACCGCTCCGTTCGTAAAATATTGCCATTGAGTAGGAAACCTAGTACTGACACTGGCGGGCGAACTAACTTTATACTTAAAAAAAAATCGTGTAATAGTTAACTGTTTACGGTCATGGTCATTTTGAATGTTTTGATATGATTTTTAAAGTATGTCTAGAAACGATCTTGATTTTATGTGAAAATCGTAATTATGATCTTGCCTAGGCAACATAACCATTTTATAATCATTATGTAAGTTTAAATATTTGATATAAACAAAGCGTCAGATTATTTACTGGAAGTTATTGTAGTGTTGATTTTGTCCGTTTATTTAAATATTACAGATAAAGAATGAAACAAACCTGTTATTAACAGTAGTTTTATCGAGAAATCTAAGATTCCTAATGCCTACGAACCACGACGAACGTGTTGGCTCTCTCGCACCTGTTAAATCGTATGTAAGTGTGACAGGGAGGCAACACGTAGGTCGTTCGCGGTAGGCGAACTGATACATAGTCGCCCGCCAGGCAAGTGACATAGTTCCTAGTAGCTCGTCTCGGCGCTCGGACCCGCCATCGCGGGGTAATTACGTACGCGATCGAACATGACTAGTGATAGGTCGTTCCCGGTAACGTACCCAACACAGTATGGGGAATATTCCCAAATGGAAACTTTCCCCATTGTAAGATTCATAAATTACTGAGACCGAACCCTCAATAAACATGACATTTAAATTCAATATTTTTTTATTTTTAGAGTGAAGTCAATCCAAAGGCGTCCTTCGACTTTTTCTGTCCAAAAATAGGTATCACGTTTGAAGAAACACGTGTACCTAGTACAAAATTGTAGATGGACTATAAAGTAAAGGTATTTAACACAGAAACTAAAACAACAATAGATGTTTGAGAGTTTTCAACTCTATAAACCCATATTTTTAGTGATCAGTTGTTTTTTTTTTTGAGGTACGGAACCCTAAAAATATTATGAAACCATTTAACATAATTAAACATTAAACTCATAAAACATCAAATATTGGTTTACTATGCGAGTTAAATACCTTTTTATAGTCCATCACTATTTTATGGCTGCCCGAGCGACTTTACCCGTAACTATAGTAACTCATGTCAAAAAATGTCAATTCACTCATGTACGTAATTGCCCCGCCCGCGGCGAGCAGGTGTCGGTGTTCGCCAATATTCAGCATTTAACATTCGCCGAGTTTTGTAACATTTTATATAATTGTAATATTTGTAATCGTTCATACCTGTACTATACTCATCGGCGGCATTTGAATCGTTTGTTGAGAGACGGGCTGCCAGTCGTTGAAGAAACCGAGTTTTCTATTTTTTTATCTTATCTTGTTTACGATATTTGGGCATAGTTATGAAACATCGAATCAAGCGACTGAAGCCTGTCATTTCATTTGAATCTTTCTGTCAAAAACTAAAGTTATTATTTTCAGTGACAGACTTCTGTCGCTTGATTCGATGTTCCATAACAATGCCCATTTAATGTACGATTCACATCAGATAGCATATCGTCGTTATACTTATCCAACCTCGGATTTACAGCAATCAATGCATGAAAATGTCGCCTTTCTTTGGGTTATTCCTACCTACCACCCATCTGACACCAGTGGTAACAACGGGGATTTTTTTCCCACCTGTTAGCACTAGAGTACTTGGTGGTAACAACTGGGAATATTTTACCCACTTGTTACAACTAAAATATTTAATAGAAACAAATGGGAAAAAATGTAGTTGTTACCACTGCTGTCAGATTAGTGGTATACCTCATTTCAAATACCATGGCCCAATGCCACTTCAAAGTTTTATGTGGCATCGGGTCATGGTATTTGAAATGGAGTATAACAGGTGGGAATAACCACTTACTTTCACTCTGAATACGGCTGGGTTTTCCATGAAGTGTTATAGATACGAGATAAGTATAGGTATAGGGGCGATATGTCAGTAGTCATTTAAATATGGGAAAATGTACAGAAAGTTCAAAATCTTTGATTCTATTGCACTCGTTTGATGTAAATCGTATAACAACGTTAAGTCTTAAGTTCTACTTCATCAGATACACGGCTGAGTTGAATAATATCTGAGCATGTTTATTAATTCACTTTTAAAAGCCTACATAATGTTACAGGAGAGTTAATACTTCATCATGTAACCCTAAATTTAATAAATACAAGATATTTTCTTCGGTTACCGCGAGGATTACTCATGAAATAAAACTATGAAAACGGATAAACTCGCGTATATTAACTAATTTTAACTTCATTCCGACGTTTCGAACACTTTACAACACTTTACAAATACAAGATGTCATTATACAAACTGTATGGAAGTTATTGAGCCGGTTTGTAACGATGTATATGTCGGTATTATACGATTGAGATGTTCATATAATACCTACAGTATTTTAATTTCGTGACAGTGTGAGATCAGAGTTAATGTAATATTGATTTCATAAGACTTCATACTATTTCCTATGGACACAATTTTATGAAAATCTACCTAGTATGGGTTATTCCCACCTGTTACCACTGGGAACAACTGGGAATTAAAATTCCCAACTGTTACCACCAAACTAATTATTTTACTAACTAATCAAATATTATAGTGGTAACTAGTGGGAAAAAAAATCCCAGTAGTTACCACCAAGTACTCTGGTGGTAACAGATGGGAAAAAAATTCCCAGTTGTTACCACTGGTGTCAAGTTGGTGGTAACAGGTGGGAATAACCCCCTAGTATTATCAACAATACCAACATATTATTACCTCAATACCACTTACTATCGCTCGATGATATAATTTATAACAGATAGAAAAACTGACTAAACTGCGTTCAGGTGTATTGGACAGCTCCGCCGTGTAGATATATATGGCGACTGGCGCCCGCAGATATTAGTGGGTTCGTGTGGGCTGTAAGTAGCTTGTAGCGATGTTAGCTTCACCTGTTAGTCGTTATTGCAGTATTTCCATGCAAATATTATTATTTATAAGCGTATTCGTAAATATAAATTGACTCCGATATATTGTGTTGTTTCATTTTTTTCCTGGTTACAGAAAGCATTTTTTGTTTAATACAATTGGGTATTTTAGCAAAAAAAGACAAAAATATATTTATAATAAATAGACTTCGTCAAAGACAACAATGGCTTAAATGCTTCTACTCGTAAATGGTCTATGCTTACTTCATCTTAAAGCTTTGCATGGGTCTTCCAATGACCCTGTATTAAAGACATAGATTTATTTCCATACAGACTTTAGCCCGACATGAAAAGAAAATCAAATTAAATAAATTTGAATCAAATAAAGCGGCAATTACACTTGTTCGTTCGCCTAATGCGGTCGCCGAATCAAAGTATGAGGTTGCCGGGCAATCGATGTTTGCATGCGGCGACCGATCAAGTGATCAATTACACGATGGTTGTATATTCAAGCCTACTTGGTACTCAAAAGTATGATTCCATATCATACCATTTACATCCATTCATCCATTTACAAAGCGATCCAAAGGATTTTGGACGTTGCTGAATAAAGAGATTTAAAATATAGCCTATTTTTCGAGATCAGTAAATAATACCGAATATGATTTTACAGGGTTCAAAATTTGTCCTTAGGTTCCACTGAGAGTATGTAAGCTATGCGTTCTTGGCTATAAAAAGGAACAAAATATAAGCACTCCCCGGCAAATAAAAGTGACACCGCGATGTTTATAGTTAGTCGCTCAGCTATGAGCTATGATGAATGTCGCCGTGGGTCTTTTCTTCAATCGGAAGTGCTTTTCTTTTAGTCGTTTCTATAGCCGATAGCTCAAAGCTTACTCGCTCGCGGTGGTACATGTGCCTAATAATAATCACCTAAATATGGACTCGATTCCGTGGCAAAGTCGAAGATTATAGACTATTTGCAATGGTTACGGGTACAAGTAAAACTGCATACAATTCAACAACGAATGTATTTACAATTAAAATAAATAACAGTCTGATTAACAAATAAACTACACAAAATGCACCACTTACGTATTGACGGAAGAAATTACAGTGATATACGAAGCACGATTGTTTCTTAAGGTATCTCTAAATCTACGCGGAATTGGCTTAAGCTGGTCGAAAAAAGAGCGAAAAATCTTATCTTGGAGTATTTTCGCTCTTAATGACATCGCAATAAAGCTTTTTTCGAGCAGCTTTAATGCCGATTCCGCGTCGATTGATTTGGAGAGAGTGTTTCAAAACCGGAATAAAATATATCCATCATAAATATTAGCTGTTTTCTTTTATATGTCTGGGGAAAAGGATAGTGTTTTTGTTCTGTCGGTTAATTATCCGGTGATCGTGAAACAGGCCGTAAGTCTTACAGCTCTGCTACAGTGACATCTGATAATATCGACACTAACAAAGCGCTATTAATATGTTAACAACACATTCTTATTACCTCAAAGTCAAAGTCAAACTATTCTTTACTCAAATGAGCTTATTAATAAGCATTTTCGAATCGTCTGACACAATATCAAGAGAGAAAAAAAAATCTACTAGCGGTTCTACTACCTCAATATTTAGGTGCATGATTACATATATAATTATACATACATGGAGCTAAAGCTTCATTTGTATCGATATTATCAGACGTGTACGACTAATTTGCTAAAGTTAATTGAACACGTTGAGAATATTGAGATTTGAGATATATTAAAAACTTTAATAGAGTCATGTAGGTACTTGTGCAAAACGTTTTGAGAACTACTCAAGTATTAGGAGCACATAGTACGGTCGCCATTAGCTTATTTATCTTAGCATCAGGAGCGTTCAAAAATATCTGAACACGCCGTTATTGTCATAACGATAGAGGCGTGTTCAGATGTTTTTGAGCACTCTGGACACTACGATATATCTTATGGCGACTGAACTAATTCCGTAAAATAATATTGACCTTCTGAAAGAACCAAAAATCCTTATACTGTTTTTAAAACCTTACCTATTAGCAACGGAAATGGAGTAATCTTTTGTTCACTCTGTATACCGCCGGTCTACAAACATAATACACTAAATAACAAAATAAATACCTACTCGATGTAAAGAGTATAATCTCAGTTGTTATGTATTAGGGACTACTAACATACGACATGTACCATCGAGTCTCGTATCTTCGCCGAGGATAGCTAACTTCGTCTAGTGTGAAAGGTTGAATTTCCCGCCCTATTTTTATAGGGCAGAGTGTCACGTGGGAAAGTACATGTTTTTCATACTTGCAATTTTCTGTGTTTTTTACACTAGACGAAGATATGAGACTCGACGATAGTGATAGTTATTAGTGTAGTAATTTGTAAACCGACGATACGAATCTGTCCTAATTTGAGGCAGAACATTTTGAAACCTATTTTCGACTATCAACAATTATGCTAATTCAAAGAGATGCTTATCCAGTAATTATGTGTGTTTATTGTGACGATTAGAATGTAATTGAATTTCTGAGGTAAAGACTAACTATACGAGTACATATTCGTTAAACTTTAATAGTACATTGTGTATTAAAGGCGAAAAATAAGAAATTGTTAATTCTTATACCGTCCGTGGCACACACAATGTTTTTCATCACACCTGTGAGGCAAAAAAAGTAAATAAAACAATATATTTTCAGAAAACTACTCTAATATGATCTAAATTATTTCTCAAAATCAGGGATGATTTAAATTTATCATTTTAATAACAGAAACCCCGGCGCGGCGCGCTAGAGTGACGTAATGTTGTAAGAAAATCCTTGATTGCCCTAGGGCGTAATTACGCATCTACGGCGCACTTACCCAACAGGTGTGATAAAAAGCCTTTACATAGGTCGCGTTTTATTTACAGTGATTTTAAATCACAAATATTATCATAATAATCACCTTATCAAATAGATTGCACAAAACGCTCTCAGGCGGGTTTTAACATTCAATTGCTCGAAATATTATTCGGTAAAAATCGATGGCGAGTGGCAAGTCATGTTACCAATTGGCAACCGGGTTTTTTAATGTAATTTAACCTTATTGAATCCGAATTTGCTGGTTCTCGTCGACATACTAACATGAAGTGAAATATTCAAGATGGCGGCCGAAATTACTGTACAAAACGACCGTAGTAAGTTTCTCCTATAGATTCATATATTTTTAAATATTTTTGGCAATAATATCAGCGATATTATTATCGCACATCTTTTTTTAAATGTTGGTGTGTCTAAAACATTCGTTTGCCCGGTAACGTGACTTGTCAGACGCATCAAGGACAGCAATTTGAAAATTGTTGAAGGAGCATTCAATCAAAACATATCGTAAGCGACACTGTCTTTTCAATACCTTTGAAAAATTTAATTAGTAAGATGAGTTACGGTATAATAATAACGTATCTAGGTTTAGATTGGGAGTGTTTCCTAGCAGCTAGCATATTTTATTTTATTAGGGTGGCTACCATAGTGAGTTTGCGATGTTTTCATGGAATGCTCGTTTAGCAAATAGTTTTCTATGCCATTGGCATAAGATACGATTTATCAAAACCAACTCCAAGGAAATAGTTTGTTCTGCATGTAATCCGACGAAATTATATATTTCATTTCATTTTATTTATTTGCAATCATGATTACACATTTATACAAGTAGGTACAATTTTTTTTCAATACTGAGCATTGAAAATCACTCTAATTGAGAACCACCTCCATTTTTTGAAGTCGGTTAACATCTCGTGTGCCGCAAACATTTTTTCTAATAGATTTCTCGTACGCGGATCCACGTTCCGGCACACGACAGCTCTGCGACCATATATAACATGGACGTCTAACGCCACCTCAAAAATGCCCCCAAAAGCAATTGTTCAATTGTGCCAAGATGGGCAGGACATAGCGCTTTTCGTGACACCGCGCATATTTCGTCGCAACATCTTT
The DNA here is from genome assembly GCA_025490895.1 of Thaumatotibia leucotreta. Taxonomy (NCBI): domain Eukaryota; kingdom Metazoa; phylum Arthropoda; class Insecta; order Lepidoptera; family Tortricidae; genus Thaumatotibia; species Thaumatotibia leucotreta. The sequence continues at coordinate 17,690 of JALPQI010017484.1, read as the reverse complement.
GACAAATGTTTATAGAATATAGCCAATCAAAACTTTGATAAACCACGACTATTTTTGAATGGCGGATTAAATTTTAGTTGATATTATTGACACTCATTACCGTGATGCATTGAAGAGGGGGTGACACTTGTCAACCAAAATTCAGGGTCGTTTTTGAAAGGCATCGATTTAGAATATATAAGTGGATCCCCAAACAGCTCAAAAAAATGGCCCCAAAAAATGGGCTGCAGAAGTAAATATTGCGGTCCTTTTGCTCCGCTATTCAGTTCTGACAGTTGACATTTGGTCACCTTACGGTATAGCATCATTATTCCTTAAACATAAAAAGTTTCTACTATTTTGCGGTGATGTTCGCAAATTTGACACTTATTGCTCACTTCACAAAGTTTTTTATTCTTTGAGTTTTTTTATTATAGTTTATTGTAAGTGAGCGTTATTAGCTTCAACTGAATCATGATAGAAATGACTTTTAGTGGCACTTCTTGATTTTTTTGTTTGGCTCTGTGCGTCCATTTATTATTTAATGTCATTGTTGAAAGGCAATTTAATATGGCGTGCGGCTTCCATGTTTTATTTGTTCGTAGCGACAGCTTAAAAATCAGTCCTAAATAATCGATGACCGTGTTACTGTCGAACAGTCTTCTTGCTGGGCTTGTGTGCGGGTTTGGTCTTGTTCTTGTCAACTTGTATCCTCGGGAACAGGATGTAGTTGTTCCCGCGGAGGCTGCGCGGCTCGTGGATGGCGTCCGCTATGTTCCACGATGGCGTCTGTTCAATACGATGGGTTGTTATATAATGTTAGAATAAATCGTAAAGGTATTGTAATAGTACATTACATCAGTAGGCTTAGCACATGATTGGTGCGACAGTATGTCGCCGCGAGATAGATCTCCCGTCCTTTACTAGCTATATTAACAAAAGAGGGACGGATAGTCCATCTCGCGGCGAGATACTGTCGCGACAATCATGTGCTAAGCATACAGAGGCCGGGAAAATGAGGATTTCCAGCCAACAGAGTTGCACAAATAGTAATATGATTACCCCTTCCGATTACTTTTGTAAATATTACAAAGTACACATACAAATGTAATTTATAGAAGTAATCATATTACTTTTTGCCCAACTCTGCCAGCCAAGTTGGTATATACCAGATAGGTAACGAAGCTGGGAATCCGTTTTCAGGCCGAGGCATGTATAGTGCTTTTCTCAAAGAAATACAAAATAGTAGATTACATGCCAAGGCCGTTTAAGTGGGAAATGTCTCGGATGACGTGTAATGTTTGAGAAAACGCATTTTGTGGCACTAAGTTTACTTGCATTATGTTTATTTTATGTTTTAATGTCTATGTTGTGTCACGAATAAATGTTTTTTCTTTCTTAAAGGCCAAACATATTATTTTCTTTATTATTTTTGTACTTGAATATTTTTTTTTGCGAATCGATCCCTTGTTCTTCCATCGATGAAAACATTTTTATATCGAAAATATCGAAATTACCCTATGATATGATGGTTGCTTTTTATTTCTATTATAGAAATAATTAAATAGATATACTCCATATAAAAATTTTATATAGTGTATATTGAGGGTTGCGTGGTCAAACCCGATAATTTAAACCCGGTACTTTCCCTTCTTTTGGCCGTGTGGTGACGGCAGTAAGAATACATTTGTCACCACCCCAACTCCTCTTGCGGGTGTCGTAATAGTCGACTAAGGGATTGAAGTGTCACTGACCATTATTGATAAAAGATTGATGATGGGCAGCGTTATCATAGTGGACACATTACTGCGATCGCCAATCCGCTTGCCCAGCGTGGCGATTATGGGCATTTACCTCCTAATGCTATACGCATAGTTAATAAGAGAGGCCTACGTCCAGCAGTGGATGATGATGAGATATACTCCATATATACATTTTATATGGAGTATATCGAGGGTTGCATGGTCAAAGCCGATAATTTAAACCCAGTACTTTCTCTTCATGTCCCATCCTTTTGGGACGCCCTGTATAACGATACCACCGACGCCGAATCCAACTCGGTTGGGCAGCGTTCGGGAAACCACGCGATGTCTTTTCGTCCGACTTACCTCAGGGCCTTAAGACGAAAGTCTACAATCAATGTGTGTTACCAGTGATGACTTACGGCGCCGAAACGTGGTCCTTCATCGACCTCATCTCTAAACTCAGAGTCGCTCAAAGAGCTATGGAGAGGGCTATACTCGGAGTTTTTTTGCGTGATCGAATCAGAAATGACGAGATCCATAGGCGAACTAAAGTTACTGACATAGCCCTCCGGATTAGTAAGCTGAAGTGGCAATGGGCAGGCCACATTGCACGCAGAGCAGATGGTCGATGGGGTCGAAAAGTGCTCAAGTGGAGACCACGGCTAGGCAAACGCAGCGTAGGACGTCCACCGACAAGATGGACAGACCTTATGAAGGTCGCCGGAACACGCTGGATGCAGGTCGCATCTAACCGGTACATGTGGAGGTCCTAGCGTTGAAAATGTCGGAAAAAACAAAATGTTTTTTTCGGCAATGTATGAAAACTTCGTTTTTTTCCGTTTTATTCGGATTTTTTCAGAAACAATCAATGTCACTGTCACTGTCACTTCTTGCCATCTGTTTCAATTGACTTTTCCTCTGTGACATCGCGTTCTCCTGGTATAAGTGAACATTAGACCTAATTTACATTGGTTTAGAGTTGAAAATTAAAGTGGATAATATCATTGTTTTTTTCGAAAAAATCAGGAAAAAAACGAGCTGTTTGGAAAGAAACGGGATTTAATCCGGAAATTTTCAACGCTAGGAGGTCCAGAGGGGAGGCCTATGTTCAGCAGTGGACGTCTTATGGCTGAGATGATGATGTATAACGATGTCTCCGTCACCTGGCAGTGTAGCCAGCTGCGGCAGTTCGTGGGCACGTGTAGAGTGTCGAGTAGTCTGCTGGAGAGGTGAGGAGTGACGGGCTGTAAGATGATGGCTGCTATCCGAGCCGTTTATATATGTCTCCGTCACCTGACAGTGTAGCCAGCTGCGGCAGTTCGTGGGCACGTGTAGAGTGTCCAGTAGCCTGCTGGAGAGGTGAGGAGTGACGGGCTGTAAGATGATGGCTGCTATCCGAGCCGTTTCGAGCGCGACGTGAAGTACCACGTCTAGCTCGCGTTGTCTGAAAGAAACACCCTTCAATCAATATTCAGAGATTTTTTGCATAGATCTTACTCCTAAAAATAAAGAAATCTTTACAAGTGAGTGAAAAAAATCGGAAACTTTAACTCGTTATAATTCTAAAGAACTCACCTACTACCGTGAAAATCGATATTCGTAAATTTCGAGTGAATTCATCATTAGAGTGAGAGAAACAAATCCTCGAAATTTATGAAATTTGTTTTTCGCAGTAGGGCCGCTGGTAGAAATTGAATTACATTTTGAATTATAAGTACCTACTGAGTTTAAATTATAAGTACTTACCGAGTTTAAATTATAAGTATCTACAGAGTTTAAATTTTAAGAACCTACCGAGTTTAAATTATAATTACCTACCGAGTTTAAATACCACTTAAAAGAAAATAATGCCATCTCGAGACTGCTACTTTGTTTGACTTATATTATTGAGTATCTAACGTATGCGGAATGAAATCTGGACAAAGTTAAATGTAATATTAAATAAATAATAACAATACAATACAACACAATAACTCTTTATTGCACCTCAAAGACAATTACAAAACAAATAATAAAAGTACATGTTTGAAAAAGGTAAACAAAAGGCGGTCTTATCGCTAAAGAGCGATCTCTTCCAGACAACCTTTGGGTAGAGGAGATAAGAAAGTAAAAGTTGATAGTAGGTGGTGCAAAAACTGAGAAAAATAGTCTGATGGATAAGGAATGTAAAAATAAACACAAAATGCAAATACATATATATATATATATAAATAGATACACATAGAAATACATATACATATTATAAAAATACAGATACCTACATCACATAGTGAAACTACGAGAAATAATTAGTTTAAGTCAATTGGAATGAAAGGAGAAAATAAATAAAGAATTAAAAACTAAGGAAGTGACAGATAGTGTTACTTATAAGTAATGATTTGAAGGATGCAATCGATTCGGCACGTCTTAATTCAATAGGGAGTGAGTTCCATAGTCGAACAGCTCGAAAGGTGAACGATGAGTTATAAAATTTGGAAGAGGATGGCGGTACAGTCAGAAGCATGTTTTGTGAGGATCGGAGAGAACTGAGGTAGCTAAAACGCTCCTTAAGATATCGGGGGGTTGCAGGGTTAAAAAGAATATTATAGAGAAGGGAAAGAATGTGGAAGTTACGACGAAAGCGGATAGGGAGCCACTTGAGTTGTGAACGGAAATTGGAAACGTGGTCATATTTGCGTAGCCCAAAAATGAACCTTATGCAGAGATTTTGAATACGCTCAAGTTTACTCAGTTGCTCCTCGGTAAGGTCAAGGTAGGATATATCAGCGTAATCAAGAATTGGAAGAAGTAGTGTTTGTGCTAGCGCAGTTTTAGTGGCTATAGGTAGAAAATTACGTAGTCGTCTAAGAGACCCCACCGCAGCGAACATCTTCCTGCTCACCTCACTCACTTGTGGAACCCAAGATAACGAACGGTCGATGATTAAACCTAGGTTTTTTACTTTGTCCGAAAAAGGTACCAGGATCCCATCGAAGAGAACAGGTGGGAGATTGGCGTAGTCAACTTTTGGTATGAACTTATTACTTCCAATGATAATGACTTGCGTCTTAGAAGGATTAACCGTCAGACCATACCTTCGACTCCAGTCAGAAATGCGAACCAGGTCAGCATTCGTGCTGTCAATGGCCGAAGGGAGCTAACTTATCCCACCTTGTGAATATATCTGAAGATCATCGGCATAGAGGTGATAACAAGAAGAAAGATTAATGGTGATGGAATTAATGAAGATAGAAAATAATAGAGGGGAGAGTACGCCGCCTTGCGGAACACCGGCCAGAGTGCTACACCAAGAAGAATGTGAAGTATCTACTTTAATTCTTTGCCGACGACCATTGAGGTAGCTATGAAACCAGCCAATCACTGCGCTAGATACGTTAAGAACATTATTATAAATAATAACATTATTATTTTCTTAAACATTCACTTCCCTTAATACCGATTTTAACAAGGATTTATGCAAGATAAAAACTATTTGAATCCAAAGTTTATAACTCCAGTTTTACGGTAATTTATCCATTGATATCGAAAAAACAGATGTTAGCATTTTTCTTGCCTCTAATTTTATGTTCTATAGGAAATCTTTTTAAACAAACATCCTTTGCTCATCATATTTCATATTCTTGTCCATTGGGCTATTGGTACTCTGAAAATAATAGTTACTATGCAAAAAAATTATAATTAAAGTTACGTATAACTCGTTCAGCGTGACATCCGTTTCTGCAAAAGCGGTGTTTTTTACACTTTTTGACCAAATGACGAAGTCACATTTTCATAGTTGTTTATTTTTATTTTCGGTGGCCTTAGGAAAATTTTAACAATGTGGAAAAATCAAAAATAATTAGTTCTAAAATCATCTGTCAGGATATGACGGGAAATTCATTATTTTCGAAGAAAACTCGATTTTTCCGATACGCGCCATACAAAGATTTTGAAAAAAATATATAATTATAAATATTAGATGTCATATACCAAAGAAAAACGACCAAGATCACCTATGTCCGAGGTGGGGATCGAACCCACGTACTCAGCTTTCGCGGCTGATGCCTGTACCCCTCGGCCACTCGGTCTTAGCAACCACCGGTCAAATTTCTCGGGTATATGCAATCCCTTACAAGGCTAGGCGCCTTTGACCAGTCTCTAAGGGCAAGCACTAATTACATGCCTGCACCTCCTATTTACGCTGAGTACATGCTGAGTACGTGGGTTCGATCCCCACCTCGGACATAGGTGATCTTGGTCGTTTTTCTTTGGTATATGACATCTAATATTTATAATTTATATAGTATTAAGTAGTGTGACTACTGGAGAAAAATTAAAAGTACAAATCAAAATATTTAGTTAATAAATAATTTGATTTGTGTTTTCACAATATGTTCAAAAAATATAATTAATTATTTTTTCAACCAAATTAGCTAAGATTAATTTTGGGACATAATAAAACCCAACAAAAACTATTTCAATAAAAAAAGTTCATATTTAAGACTTCGGTTTCTATTTCTATGGAGGCCGATTTTCAGCCCACCGTGTGGTGGTAGGCTTGCTTTTTGTTTAAGTTTTGTCATGCCTTAAGGATTTTTCAAAACAATTTTTTTGTTGTATTTAGAAGTCTTTCTGAGCTTTCTGTTCGATTTTGTGATTCGGTCTAACGTAATTTTCTTTATTCGAGTTCTCTCAGAAAAGTGGCTGTAGCTAAAATATTACATTACTCTAGGGTTACTAGTATTATTTTTCGGAAAAAAAAGAACGCAAAATTATTATAAAACAGTGTTTCAAATTTTGGCTACTTCCGAATATTCGGAATTATCGTCGATTTAGGCCATAGCAAAAGTGTCCTGTGGAAAATACATGCAGTTTTGCGACATTGTTCTACTTGATTGGCCAAAATTTCTAAAAAAAGATGCCAAAACACATAAAACATCCCATATTAATTAACAAATGTATACAAATTAATCTAGCATTGAGATACAATTTTAATTTAACTTTGTTATTTTTTTTTACTTGTTCAAAATCTGTCCAAATTTCACTCCGCATTAGACATGAGCGCCGATGGCCAAATAGCCGGCGGCGGCGCGCCGGTCAAAATTGATCGGCGGCGGCGGCGAATCGGCGGCGTGGCCTTGAAAACAGTTGTTCATAGAGTTCATAGCAGGACCGAAATTTTGCATAGCAAAACTCAAAATGACAGAGGGATTGAATCAAATGCTCTTTAACTATCGATAAAAAATTGACACTTAACAATACATCATCATCAGCCTATCGCAGTCCACTGCTGGACATAGGCCTCCCCAATTTCACGCCACCGTCTTCGATCTTCGGCTGCTTGCATCCAGCTCCTGCCAGCCATCCTGCGCAAATCGTCGCTCCACCTTGCCTGAGGTCGTCCTATACTACGCTTGCCGAAACGCAGTCTCCACTCAAGAACTCGTTTACCCCAACGGTTGTTGGTTCTACAGCAAATATGGCCAGCCCACTCCCACCTCCCACTTCAGCTTGCTAATACAGTGGGCTATGCCTATCACTTTGGTTCTCTGCCGAAGCCGAGCATAGCCCTTTCCGTAGCTCGCTGAGCGACCTTGAACTTGTGGACCAGCCGTACCATCAGTGTCCACGTTTCAGCTCCGTACGTCATGACGGGTAGGGCGCACTGATTGAATACTTTTGTCTTCAGACACCGGGATCGACAATGTAAAGACTCGACGAAGCTTTCCAAATGCTGCCCAATCTACCTACATTCTTCTATTCACCTCATCCTCGAAGTTGTTCCTCCCATCTGCAAATGTTTGCCCGAGCTATACAAATCTACCTCTCGTACTTGCCATTAATGTTGATGCCACGTCCTTTCTAGGTCAGTGTCTTAAACATGTCCTCCATTGCATTTGAGAAGTTGAGGGTTGCGATTAAGGAAAAGTGCAACCGTGCGGATAAGGAGTCATTCACACAAGAGCAAGGCGCGCAGGGCGCCTCGGAAAACTCTATGTGGCTCCGCCGAGCCAGTTAATTCTGGCTTACGGGTCGCAGCACCGGGTAAGGCGCTCTATGTGTCGCGCCTGCATTACTCCGCCGTACCCGATGATGTTGTAGAGTATGTCCGCCGGAAGACTGGCTTTTTGCTGAGGGTGCAGCATCTGTGGTGCGCATGCCGCGCCCGCTGCAGGATACCATCGCGAGTGCCGACTTCTGGCCGAAGAGCGTCGTGTTTCGGCAGTTCCGGGGCAATCTGCCGAATTCTACGTCAGATCAGACGACGCAACGGAGCCACGTCGTTACGTTGTCGCCCAAATTTAAGTAGTTTTTAAATATTATTTGACATGTCATGTTTTTGTTCGCAGTGACTTGGTTTTTACTATTATGCTGTGAACTTATTGGAATAAAAATAAAATAAATAAAATGAATGTGGTCTATGGTGCCATATCCGCTTCGAAATCCAACCTCCAGGTTGGAATTCGTCGAGTCTCCGCGCAAGATGGTTTGTGACAGTCTTGGGAACAGCTTATAGACATGGCTTGGAATAGAAATGGGTCGATAGTTCTTCATCAGGGTTTTGTCACCGTTTTTGAAGAACAGGACGACCACACTTGTACTCCATGCCTCCGGATTTCTCCCTTCAAATAGGACAGCGTTAAAAAGCTTTTGAAGCTCCCTCAGTACGGGCTTACTTCCTGCTTTTAACAACGCTGTTGTAACGCCATCCTATCCAGGGGCTTTTCCGTTTTTAAGCTACTCAAGAGCGATATCGGTTTCGCCGATACTGACTTCTAGCAGGTCTTCAGTGTAGTGGTGTATCTAAGTGGGTCTAGAATCCTCATTTTCAGGATCAGGTCGAGATGCATGCTAAGTGTATAATCGGCCATAGACGTCTCCCACTTCGGAAAGGACTGCCGAATTTGAAGTAATGACTTCTTCACGAGCTGTTGTCAACTTCGTGAAGTGGCTTCTTCCTAAAGATTGTACGAACAATTTTCACCCCCGGTTCTGGCGATCGCTCTTTCAGTCGAAAGAGTATTGGAGCACCGGGGATCGTGTCGTACGTGCTTACTGATCTCTCGGTTTAGAGTCTGTTTCCCTGACCAAGAGACTGGTGGGTTTTCACGTCGTTAGTACATTATCCCTAACTGCCCTAAGGTCTCCCCTGAAAACTTTGACTTTCTGCCCCTGCGTTGCATTTCACAAAATCTCGTACCTTCCACCCCTAGGATGCGAACCACATCTTGAAGGTTTTGGTTAACGTCCGCTGTGGTTTCCGTCGTCAAGAAGAAACATTAAGAGTTTATTGGTTTGAATATTTACTAATACTAGTATACGGAGTACAACCGAGAACAAGAAAACCAAACATGGCTACTAACTTAAATGGATACTTAATTTTGTGACTTTCAGGCGTATACGTATCTTTGTACTCGACTACAACCATATATTCAGGTACAACCATAATATTTGTCAAACCTTTTCGAAATGTGATATTTACAACGATTTTAGCTATTTAAAAACTTTTAATCCTCAGTATTAAAAGAAGCGTAATATTTTGATGCCTCATCAAGGTCACGCCGATTCCACGCCGGTGACGGCGTCGGCGGCGGCGGCGCGAAGTTTTTTACCGGCGGCGGCGGCGCGCCGGCGCGGCGCTCATGTCTACTCCGCATACGTTAAATACGTGAGTTTTAATTTGATAATTGTCACATCAATAAACTAAAACGCCGTGTAGTGACGACATTATGTGTGGAAATATCTGTGGAGAATAGCTTTATTCACTAACTTGTTCAGTTTGCGTAGTTCCCAGGGTTTGAGGGCTTCGAAGAAGAGGTTACAAGCGTGTAATGTCGCGATCACTTCGTCCACCGCCTTGTAGAACTGATATGTGGAGTAGTACTCGTGGCAAATATCTGTGGAGAATGGCCTTATATAAAAACACAACTAAATCGACATTCGTTGAACGGTCTACGGAAAAAAACTGTTTCAGTACAGATGACGCTTTTTTTACGCGCTAGTGCGAGAAGTGGTTCATTTTACGTCAGGTTGAAATGCAAACGTGCAAAAACGAAATTCGTAACTCGTGTCGATTTAAAGCATTCCCTTCGGTCGTGCTTTAATTTATCTCCACTCATTTCGGACTTCGTTTTTTCGCACTTAGCATAATGTACTATTTCGACACTTTATTATAATTGAGACGCTAAAGATTATATAAATAAATATCTTGGGACATTTTACACAAATCAAATTCCACGGTAAGCTCAATGAAGGCTTGTGATGTCAGGCGACGATATATATAATAGATAGATACATAAATATAGATCTTAAATACATACACAGCTATGACTAAGGAACAAATATTTGTGATAAAAAATACACAAATAATGCCCTCGCCGGGATACGAGCCCGGAACCTCCAGCTTCGTAGGCAGAGTCACTACCAATTAGACTACGGAGGCTGACAACATTGTTTAAGGTGGATTCGACCCTATCCCTGCCGCTTATCTGCTAAAAGATGGCGCTACAATTGCACAAACACCATATTTTCCTCATTTTCTGCTAAACCGAAGATCAGAGTTAACATGTTTTGAGATACGCGCAAGGAGCAAAAAATCTAATGTACAAATTGATAGCAACCTGCACAAAATACTGTTCTTCTAAATCGCAATAATGCAAAAACTAGAAAATTATGTAATTTTACCCTGTAACGCACACTACTACACCTCCCGTCAGTACCCAATGTCAGTTGTACAATCATTACTCATTGATAAACTAGATGGCGCCAGTTAAAAGAATAGCTTTTCTAAATGGTCTAAGTTCTAACTAGAGGGCGCCATTTAGGAAATGACTTTATATATTATTGTATTGTATATTTGTGAAGCAAAACCAACTGTTGGTTTGGTATTAAAATTCCTACTTTTAACTGTACAGATATAACAACAGCTGTAGTAAAGAAGTTATTCCCGTACTCTTAGGATAATACCTATCCGTCGCCGTTATTGTACAACTCTTTAGAGTATTTTTTTTGGTACAGCTACTTACTGGTAAATAAAATAGTTATCAAAGATAGTTACTTATGTCCCAAAACACTAGTATTTACCGCAGCGGGTCTCCATTCGCTAGGAACAATGTGGCAATATAATTACGAGTATAGATTGACCTAAGAAATTCATATTATTATACTTGATCAACGGCACTAGCACATATCGTGCATGACAGGAACCTTGTCGCGGCTACCCGTCCCTTTTTGATTACATTGATTCAAAAGAGATGAGAAGTTGCGAGCAGGTCACAAATTGCTGCCAATATTGTTGTACAAGATGTGCTAGGGCCTCAAGTATAATAAGGAATAAAATGTGTAGGTATTTTGGGTAGTTCTATGGAGTTAGAAGATTGAAGAAATATATACATTAGACACGTAGTAGGGTAAGCAGGCCCAACGCGGGTAGGCTAACAACGAACGCAAAAAAATCAATGATTTTGATGTATAACGGCATGACATATACAGTCACTTGTTAGAAGATTTATTGAACTTGAGTTTAAAACGTATTTTTCGTAGTTTCTCCGTCAATTTTTTATACAATAGAAGAAAAGCAAAAGGTCTACTAAAACCCGCTTTGCCCAGACATAGGCCTAAAGCGGGTTGGTGCTTTGGGCAAAACGGGTAGGAAAGGGGTAAAGCGGGTAATTTTATAAAAAAACTAATTATAGTTATATTTAAATAAAATATTTAATAACAAAATTCTTGCATAAGCAATTTAATACAAAAATCACCACTAAACGGAACATTGTAGTGACACACAAAGAAACTGAGCGCCTCAAACTGGATGTACTACAATTATTGAATCTTTGAAATTTACACAGAAACGTTTTACATATTTTTATTATACTTTAAGTAGTAGAATTATTATTATAATCACAAAATCAGTCTTAAGACTCCTTACAGTCAATATAAATGTAGCAACAATAAATGTAAACGATTGATTAATCTTTAAGTTATAAACAACAGGTCTTTTCCTTACCCACTTTGCCCTACCCGCTTTGCCCGAAACGACTTATTAAAGTTAAAAAAAAATAACCTTGAAACACGAACAGATGCTTGAAAGCATTTGATCATATTTAAACGTTAAATCTATACAGAATCACATAATAAAATTGTTAACTAGTAATCTGCAAAGGTATTTGACTAATCAAACAACAATCACCTTGATTTATTTTAACAAAAACACCACAATAACTTGTATTGCCTCCAGCCACGTGTCCTCGGCATCTCACGGCGCGCTCAATACTAGTTGAAGCTCGTCGGCGGCCGCGCTCGTGCGGCGCACGCACACATTTACAATACTGTTTCATAAAACGATGTATAAGCGTCTACCCGCTTTAGGCGGCCTACCCGCTTTTGGCCTGTATACGGTAGTAGACCAAATTGAATGATCTGATGGACATTTGCCGACTTGCTTTATTACCAACTACGATACTGATGATGTACTAGTGGTTTATCGGACATTTAGATTTTAGACCTTGTTTGAGTAACTTTTATATTAATAAATGTTAGCCTACATACCTACTATGTTAGTCTCCAACTAACATTTTACATTACATAATATGTAAGGATAGTGTTATCCTGTCTAAGTTTACCTACATTTTCGCCTACCATCCCATAAGATGCTAATTAGATTGTTCGATATCAATTCAAAGTAGGTTAGGTACGAGTACTTACTTAAATACAAACGCAACGAAGATTTTCCAGGCACAGGCGAACAGCTGGACGCTCAATTTTCGGATGCTTTATACCATATAAACAAGGTGTTGTATTTCCGTTGTCAGAGAGGTTTCAGGAGTATTAGGATGCAGAGTAGTTAGACCCCCTAGAGTTTAGTTCATGTTTCAGAAGTACCTACTACCTAGGCATGTTACAGTAGCTAATACCTACTATTTTACGCGGTTTCAACATTTTTCATCACATTTGCTTTCTAAGCGCGCCATTGCTTGTGCATATTGCAGTGGGAGTAATAGAAAAGTGAAATTCCTTAGGGAATACCAATATTTCGTCTCATAACATATTCCTTGTCCGCAAGTGTTATAAAAACATTGTATGCATCACAATCGGTAAGAGGCATACCTACTAACTCGAGTCATCAAAAGCCCTCCGCCTACGGCGTCGGGCTTCTAACACTCTCGTTAGTGATACTGTACTTACCTCCCTAGATGCACAATGTACTATTATCGACCGCTCTGAAACATTTAAAAACCTTCTAGAGGGACTCTGTATTCCAACCTCACGGGAATGTAGGTATTTGTTTCTTGGCCACCTATTTAGTATAGCCGACGGCAATGGTCAAATGGTTGATAGTGGCTGTGTTCCTAGCTGTAGATGTTTGTCTGATAGCATTGCAACAGAATGTATCATTATAAATTTTTGAAGGTAGGTAGGTAGGTACTTCTTGAACCTAGTATCTACAAAACGTACTAGAGAGGGAAAGGATACTTTCAGGCACTGTGTGCAAGCTTACCATAAGCTATATTGATTTAAACTTTCACGATTATCACTCATATTTTAAAGACAAACGGGTCGGGTCGGGTGCGTTATGAGAGGTGGCAAGCATGAAGTTGAGCAATTACTCCAGTATCTCAATTCCATTCATACTAAAGTCAAATTCACATATGAATTGGAATCGGAGCGTAGTTTGCCTTTTCTGGACGTGAAGGTGATAGGTCGAGATGATGGTTCTTTGGCGCACACTGTCTATAGGAAGCCCACACACACTGACAGGTATTTGAACGCTCTGTCTCACCACCACCCCCGGCAGCTTCAGTCTGTGGTTAATTCTCTAAAGAACAGAGCACATGACCTTTGTGACCCTGAATTTCTGGAAATTGAGTTATCGCACGTTCAGGAGGTTCTGAAGAGAAATGGCTACATAATGAACAGACGGCAACCCAGACGAACACCGAGGAAGAAACATCCAGATGTTGCGAGGCGACCAGCATTTTTGCCTTATGTCAGGGGTGTAACGGACAAAATAGGTACGCTTTTAAATAAGTATTCCATACCAACCGTTTATATGCCGTTATCAAAGGTGGCAGGGCATCTAAGGTCGCCTAAGGATGTTTTACCTTATCACACACCGGGCGTTTATAAGATTGATTGTAGCTGTGGTAGTTCCTATATTGGGGAAACCAAACGCACCATAGCGGAAAGGGTCAAGGAACATATCACGGCTGTTAAAAAGCGTCAAACTAATAAGTCTGCTGTGGCCGAGCATTTGTTGGAGTCCGGACCTAACCACTGGATTGAGCTCCATAACCCGAAAGTCCTCTCAACCGAGCGTATACATCATAGCCGAAAAGTACGTGAAGCTATAGAAATTAAGAAACATCGGAATTTTAATCAAGATGAGGGGCAAGGAATCTCGTCCGCGTGGAATCCCGTGATTTACAAATGTAAGCGTGGTGAAACATCCATTTTAAAGCCTTTGGATGTTGTGAGTGTTGTGTGTAGACCTAGTGACAACCCTAGCCTAGAAGTGAATAATCAAGATCAAGTGCGGGTAGTTCGAAAAACCCGCGCAGCTCGAAGGTGTTGATACATTCTCTCGCCAGTCTGCCTGCGACCACGGGTGTAACGTCATGCCCGAAACGTCAGGATATAATTAAACGTAAGTTTACCATAAGCTGCCGCTGCGTTTTTAACGCGGACTTACTTTCCATCCCGCCCGTAATTGCGTCTTGGGGCGAGCCACCCGTATAGAAAGCACCTATGTAAGTCCGCGTTAATAACGCAGGGGCAGCTCATGGTACGGCTACTGGTTCCACAGGAGGCGAGTAAGGGATGATTTGTCGACTTTTTCTCGCTCACTAAACAAAGAGTAGATATAGATCCTATGTCAGTAGAATTAACAAATATACCTATATATATGTATGTAGATGATCGTTGGCTGTTCACACTGCCGCTTCCTCAGTGAGGGTTTTTAATATTTTTTTCTGACACTGGGGCGGTGATATGGCGTAAGGACCAACAAACTGTCAAAATAAATACGCGAATTGAATTTTCTATATATTTTGTGGTTTATTTATTCTTAAAACCATTACATTAGGAATAATGTTTTCTAAAATAAATAAACGTTTCCGAGTCAATTCCCATGAAATGCCTTTAGTACTTACCGTTTGGTATTCGGATTTGATAGCTGGCTGCCAAATGGGAATTATAGTTTCCCGTCTGGTAGGATGAAATGGGACTAACCTTCCCATCTCGTATCTGGATTTGGTACAAACCTGGTTACAAACCGGTAATGATAAGTCCCGAATTAAAGCTAGTTACCTATTGGGATTTTAATCCCATTTCGAAGCTGGTTTGGTAGCCAATCTACTAAAGGATGAAATGAACAAAGTTCTAGTAATTTTGTTTAGTGTCAGTCATTTTGAGTTCCTGTTTTAGGGCCCAATCTTCAGTTCGGAGACCGTTTTCTAGTCGTCATACATTTATGAAATTAATAAACTCCAAATGTAACGATCCAAATGTAATTATAACGATAATGGCGAGACATTTCGAAATTATACTTCAAATAAGGTGTGAAATCGAATTGGAGATCAAAAATGTAAACAAATGGGATACCACCACAAAATAATAATCTCGAGAGGGGGGTAATCTAAAATCATTCAAATACTTATAAAAAATGCGTATTTACCGTCACTGACGGTACGTAGAATTTTTAAATATTTAACAATTTTTTAATACAAAACATTAAGCGAAATATACGAGTATATATTTTTTAATGATATATTTCGCTACTTTTAATAAAATGTAAGGTTTTTGATTTATACTACTGGCAATCATAAGAAATCGTAAACCTTCGGGTCGCAGTTATAACAATAACTAGTTTATTCGTAATTTAATACGGTAACTACACTAAGAACCATGTAAGAGGGTTCGCATTTATAACTATGGACTTCAAAAATCAAAACAAGGGGGCGCACCAAACGACTGTTTTATGAATTCATAAAAACTCCTAATATTTAGCATTACAAAGTACATTAATAAAGATTTTAGTATTTTTACCAACAAATCAATCATTTTCATATTTTTAATCGAAATGGATTCGATCGTAACTAAGATGAAGACTGGAATTCGTTCCCCGACTATCCTAAAGATTAAAGTAACATTACATTCGTTTTCAAACATTGATTATGTTGATTATTTACATCATTCTAGCAAATTTTCTAGGTTTATTTTTGTAATCAGGAACCGTGGACACTCAGACGTATGTTTTTTATTGTCTTATCCAAAAATATGTTTACGATTGTGATACTTTGTGTACCTATCGAACATACTTTGACTTTCGCGTATCTACATCTACACATAAAACATTGTCTTAGGATTAGTACCTGTAAGGATAGTTGTAAGTGTAGATATAAATAAAATAAAATAAAAAACCAATCTCAAAATGCGACGTTAATTTACAAAGGTGTTAAAAACTACATTCGATACAAAACGTTTTGTACCTCTGGAATGTCACTTTAACATTGATTTTGTAATGTCATGTCATTGTCATAGATTGTTTACATTTTTGATCTCGAATTCCATTTCAGAGCTTAGTCAGGTCCCGCCATTATAACGTTATAATGGCGGAACCAGCATGCTTAGCCAAGTTGCCAATCGCTAGCGCTTGCTAGCGCATCGTCGTTTTCCCTCTCTGTCACTCCTTCATATTAGTGCGACAAAGAGGGAAAACTACGTTGCTCTAGCAGGCGCTAGCGATTGGCAACTTGGCTAAGCACCCAGGTCCTGAATTCTGTCCATATTCTGTCGATTCATATTGCATTATTTAGTACTTACTGAATTTGTACTATTTGGTACCTGTTGTAAAAAAAATTGTACTTCTTTCATTCCAAAATTATATTTGAAATACTCTGGTTCCGCCAGATCATTTGAAGCAGACTATTTGAAATATAATTTTAAAATGGAAGAGGTACTTACTAATTTTTTTACAAGAGGTATCAATACCAAACAGTATACTAATTCAGTACTAAATAATGCAATATGAATCGACAGAATATGGACAGAATTCAGGACCTGGTCCCACCATTATAACGTTATAATGGCGGGACCAGACTGTTTGAAGTATAATTTTGAAATGGAAGAGGTACTAATTTTTTTACAACAGGTACCAAAAAGTACAAATTCAGTACTAAATAAATAATGCAATATGAATCGATCGAATTCAGGATTTGGTTCCGCCATTATAACGTTATAATACTGATTGAATATAACTTTGAAATAGAAGAGGTACAATTTTTTTTACAACAGGTACTAAATAGTACAAATTCAGTACTAAATAATGCAATATGAATCGATCGAATTCAGGATCCGGTCCCGCCATTAAAACGGTTACCTCCAAATACAATTAGAATTTCGATATTTTATGTTCAGTGCCTATGAATCTGACAGCTGTTTGGACCACACGCCTATATAGCGTTGCCTGCAAAAGATCGAAAACCCTAACTTACCGGCCAACGATACAGTAAATATAATAAACAGTAGCCGTACCATGACTTTACAAGTATCGGTAACATTAGGTTTTATTAAATACGTTGAGCAGGCCATCGCGCTCGCTCCTATTTGTAAGCGCGAGCACGATAGAATGCACGTATCGAGTAAAACCTTACGTAATTACGTATCCTTTACTTTCCAGCTCATGGCACGGCTACAGTACCTACCTACTCTTCTGTACTCTTCTGCTGAGAACTAATATTCGCTAAATTTAAATATTGGTGGCCTAAATATATGCATAGCTAAAACATAGGTTTCAATCTGTTGAGTATCGAAAGTTCATCGCCTCGTCTGTTCTTGTATCAACGTCTGTGCTATGTACAAATTGTTTTATATCCATGTAGGAATACTTCAGTAAATAGATGACGAATAGTACCTAATACCAAAGTTTGGGGCTACTATTAACGATGTAATCGAGATAATGGGTTGCCGAATGGTTGACACATACATATT